>CM007316.1:354418-367665 GCA_000333855.2 Endotrypanum monterogeii | reverse complement strand
ATATATATATATATATATATATATATATATATATATATGTATATATGTGCAAATATATATGTATATGTAAAAGGATACAATAAAAACTCGCGTGTATCGTGCAAAATTGGCTCAGCCTAAGACAACAAACGATACAGAAGAGGCGATTTCACTGAAAAGAAGAAAATACTGACAAGGACTTTTTTTTTTTTTTGGGGGGGGGGGGGCACGTGTATACCCGATGTTAAAAAAAAAAAAGATGACAGGCAACGAAGTCCGTGTACGGATTACTCCTCTGACTGTTGTTGTTATTTTTATGTTTCGTTTGCGTCTGTGTTTCCTCTCCACCCTCCACCACGTGCTTACTACTGTTTCTCTGTTTCTGAGGTCGTTTCCAAAAGTGACAAGGGTCAGCT
The DNA here is from genome assembly GCA_000333855.2 of Endotrypanum monterogeii. NCBI lineage: Eukaryota > Euglenozoa > Kinetoplastea > Trypanosomatida > Trypanosomatidae > Endotrypanum > Endotrypanum monterogeii. The sequence continues at coordinate 367,270 of CM007316.1, read as the reverse complement.
GTAGTTTTTTTTCTTTCTACCCGAGAGAACACCCCAGTTTTGTGTTGCTCTCGTGCCGCAGGATAGCTTGGGCGTGCGGTCAAAAAAAAAATATATATATATAATAGTAATAATGAATAATATTCCTCGACTTCGAAAGGGAAAAAAAAAGTGTGGCGGAGAATAAAAAAAAAAAGAGGAGGGCACGGCGTTCAACCAACAGCACCAGTGCAGCACAATGGTAATCAAAAGAACACAGCGATGACCGAGGGGCGACTCAAATACAAAGAGTGATGACACGTCCCTCTTCCTCTTAGGCACCTACACTACGATACTTTTTTTTTTAAGCAAGGAAGAGAAAATTTTCTGATAAAACAAGGAGACTTCAAGACGTAAACGGATCAGAAAGGTAAACAGCGTACAATCGCCCTCCCCCCCACACACACACAAAAAAAAAGAAATGTTGTACACGCACCCTCTTCAGAAATGCGGAAAGGAAATTACAGTTTGAAAGTCAAATGAGAGCAGAGTCTTTGGAGAAAGCAAAACACAGACGAAAGCAGAAAACGTGATGAAACAATTGACTGATGGGGAAAAGGGGGAGGAGGGAGGAGGAGAATTGTTTACGCACACTGATATCCTCTGGCTTGGAGTTTGTGTGAGAGTGTGTGGAGGGGGTGAGGAGGACTAAGGGGACGTTCAGATCTGTCTGATGGTATGTAGGTGCAGCAAAAAACTTCTTACCTGATGTCTCGCACGCGCTACCGGTGTTTCCGTTTTATTTTTCGATTTCGAAATTAAAAAAAAAAAGGAGCGAAAAAAAAAAAAAAGAGATGACAAATTAAGGCGTTGACGCTAACCGGTGGAAAAAAAAAGGAAGTCGCAGAAACAGATGTAGTCCAGACGTAACGTGATAAAACTGAGAAATACGGAGTTGCAAAAAAAAAATATATATATATATATATGTAGAGTGAGTCGGTGAGTCCGTTGAGGTAATAAGGTGGGCGCTGGATACCCTCCAGCACGAGTCGGCGAGTATCTGCTGATGTTGCCTTGATCACTTAGGTAAGAGCAGGCCTCTTTTTCCTCGCGCACGCAGAAACGGAAGAAAAAAAAAATCCCCCGCGCTACTCAATAGGATGTGTCTGGGGCGCTACTTAATCCAAGGACTCTTAATATGTTATGTCCCTTTTCGATCAGCTGCCGCTGCCTTCGCCCTCCTTTGATCCGTGTTCTCGATTTCCGTGGGAAATAAAAAAATCAAAAGGAAGCGTTTCTTTTCTACCGTCTCTCTGTTGGCTGTGGGAGTTAAGGATGCTGATGTCGATCTGTTCTCGCTTTTGTGCGTATCAGCAATCGCGAGAGCTGCTGGTTGTCTTCACTTGACTCACTCTCCCTCAGTTGCTCTATGTATCAGGCTTTTGCGTTCGAGCTTGCGGGGGAGGGAATGTGAGAAACAGATAGGAGCGAGTGATACACCGACGTACTTTTTCTCGGAACGGTGAGCCCTTTCCCTTCGCTTCAAAGTCTAAGCTCGGACACGACTCCTCGTATCTTGAATGATTTTTTTATTATTTTCCCCTTTTTTTTTCTCCCTTTCCAAGCAACGCTAAAGGATGGAAACGAAACAAGAAGAAAAAAAAGAAGTTCGGGGGAGTGAGGGAAGGGTAGGGGGAGGTGGCCACGTAGACAGTGTAAAGTTAGCACACACTTACATGCACAGTCAAAGAGAAATACAAGATGATATATATATATATATATATGTGTGTGTGTGTGTGTGTGTGTGTGTGTGTGTGCGGATGTATGTATTTAGCAAGAGACCTCTAGGATGAAGAATGAGGTGTATGAGAGAAAAATAGTCTGGAGAGAGGGCAGTAAAAAAAAAAAAAAAGGGGGCACCCCGAATGACAGAGAAGAGATACCACGCAAGCACACACAAAAGTAAAGACACAAGTACACAAATAATAATTTTAATAATAATAATAATAATAAATAAAACAAAAGAAAAAAAGGAGGAAAACAAACAAAAAAAAACTAAATGAAGGAGCGAGAAAAACGGGAAAAGCTAGAGTCACTAGGATATGCTCAAGAAAAGAGTCGGTGAAAAGCGAGTCGGAACGTGCAAAGTAACTCGAGTGGGTATATGGGTACGGGTGTGTCAATATATGGGGAAAAAATGTATGGAAGCAGAGTACCGACTAAGAGCGGCTATAACAATGACACGAGAAAAAAAAAAGGAGCTGCTGTGGCAGGTCAACGTCACGGCAAGGTGTAAGCAAAAAGTATACAGCAACAGAACGACGGGAAGAGAAAGAGAATGTGCGGGTATGTGTGTATGTGGAGGAAGTCCAGGTCAGTGATGAGCGAATTTGAACCAAGAAGGTTTTGCGTGCTTTGGATTTCGCCTCTAGTCCCACCTGGAAAGAAAAACATGGAGCATCACGTACATTTCATATGTACTCAGTATACTTTTTTTTTTTTTTGCTTTCCCTAGAAAATAAATCTAGATGAAGCAAATGACAAGGATGTATAATTTTGAAAAGCGGACCGAGCGCAATTTTTTTTTTTAGACTTGTTTTGAGATTTTTTTGTAGATTTTTCCTTTTTTGGTGCTATTGTCACACTCTTGGCTTACACCCCCTCCCCCCTTGCCTCCGGTTGAGACTGGTAATGCCAGTACATTAGGTGGCCACGCGGTAGTAGTGAATCGCTGGCCTTAATTCGACCCATATAACTTGCGCGGTGGAACCGAGACAACATCAGCAGAGTGGCACGCTGTGTGTCTCTGTGTCACAGAGAGGAAATAAAGGCGAAGAGCCATAGATCAAGACAGAGAGGGGGGGAGAGTTGCTGTGAGAAACGATAAAGCGATCGAAATAATGGCCACATGTGAGACAAGATAGCAGAGAGCACCGCACCGGTTCGGAGGATGCCACAAAAAATAAAAAACAGGGAGGGAGGGGAGGGGGGGGGAAGATGACGAGGTCGAGCGGGTGTGCAAAACCAAAACGAATACCAACAACAGTCTCACGCTGACTTGATGCTCAAAGAAAAGTGAACTCTGATGAGCTTCGAACGCAAGTGGGAAGATCCATTGTAGGTCGCATCAGGTTCAGAAATGGTGAGTGGAGGTGAAATCAGGCACGCATCTTGTCTTTCTTTGGATACAAACATATCTAGAAGGGAGGAGGGGAAGAGGTAATGAAACATGTACATAAATATATGTATATCTCATTATGTCCTTCCATGGATGGACCCTATATTGACACAAGTGTTCACACATGCCTGTGTGCACTTGAGTGAAAAGACCTCCAGAGAGGGAACGTAACCGCTGCGCAAGGGTACAAAAGGGGGTTTGCCGCCTAGAAAACAAAGAGCGGGGGATGACGAAAAGGCAGGGAAGGCGACACGAGAAAAAGAGTGGGAAATAGGGTTCTTTATAGGATAAAGAAAACAAATCGCTTTCATGTGGTAACGCAGGGGCAATTAAGGGCTTGTGTGATCATTAGGCCCCTCTCCCTTCACCGTGCTACAACTCTGCAGTTGTGTGACTATACATTTGATCCCCGCTTATTCTTTTAGGATGCGTAACTGTCTTCTAGGCAGAGGCACAGAAAAGGCACGTCAGATCAGACCGTGGCACGTATGACGACAGGTGCTAATAGTGCTCCCTAAGGCTAGCCAAAGTAGTCCCTTATTTTTCGGTGTGCATCTGCAGCAAACCTTCATCACACCGATTGCTGCCGATTGCGTCCCTCATTCTAAGTATTTTTTTACGCGTTTGTTGTTGTCAGAAACGTTTTGGCAGATGACACACGGTCGTCAAGCTCCACGTGTATCCCCTCACTACATGGCCCTTACCAGAACACGCACAGATCTTCCGCCATTCAGAAATCTTTGAACACCTCACAGGAGGTGCATAGGTAAAAAAAAAAAAAAGAACGAAGAGTAACAACCATACTACATCAGTTGACCAAATGAGCAGCGCAACAAGAATGACTTGTCGCGAGTCAAAGGCGCGAGTATTGGCAAGATGCAAACCACCCCACGAAGGAAAAAAAAAAGCTCTAGGGTCGGAAGGGACGTGTGTGCGTATGCCAATTTGGCTCAAAACCAAAAAAAAAAGAGAAAAAAAAAGTGCTTTTGTACATGAAGATAAACTGTATATATATATATATATATACAAACCACTTCTTTTTTTCGTTGGAATAGAACAGTCGACCATGACACTCTATTCATTAGCCACAGGTGAAGAAGAGGAGCACCATAACAGGTGAGCGGTTCCATCTCCTCATGGCAGCCACTGCCTGTGGCTTCCTCTCCCGCTCCCTCTGATATCACCGGCATAACACCCTTCCTACAAAAAAGCAAACGACTTTTTAGGTTTCAGAATCGTCGTGGTTTCCTCGTCCTTGGATCCTAGAAGAGAATGAAAAACAATGGGCGAGGCTGCGGCAGTTGCCTCCCCGTTTTTTAGCGCCTTCTTCTCCAGCATGGACACAAAAAACGCGTGGAAGGTGTTTTTGAGTCGGGAGTTGTTTTCAGCCTTCGCTTGGCGTGCCTGTGTCACTGCCAAATCCCAACTTTCTGACGCCTCGATTAGGGGTCGACTTAACGGCAGAATCATTTCCTCACGGTCGGCGCTCGTAAGTGGGCAGCACAACGTAGATATGCCTGTAGCTGAGGGAGCTACAGTCGAGCTGCCGTTAGAAGCGCCTGGTGTACTGTTGTGTGTTCGATTTGAAGAAGGAGTGATCACAGTGGATCCACCCAGTCCCTTCGATCTCTTTCCACGGGTACTCACAACAGGCGCAGCGGCACCAATGCCAGCAGCACCATCCTTGCCTTGAGGAGCAACAGGTGCGCATTCCTCCCAGCAACGAAGTGGGAGGAGCTCAATGCTGTATTGCGGCGGCTGGAGGGGCAAAGCGTAGCGAAGATTTTTGGCCGCACTATCGCCCATATACAACGCCGCGATTTGATCATCCAGCGAGCCTGAAACCGTCCCCACGCTTGTGCCGGCAGATTCTTTACGAGAGTTGCGCGACAACCCAGCGACGCCGCTGGTTGCCGTGTGCAGTGTCCCAGTACCGCTTCCGTTGAAATTAGCGTCGTGCTTTGATCTGTGTAGTAAGGAAGAAGAGGGGGCAATCCCAGAAAACCCTCCAGTCTCGGCGCTGTCCGATGCGCTGCCGAGGGGAAAGAAGATATGCTGCGGGTTGCGCAGGTATTCACTGCGACTCTGCCGAGCTGCCTCGGCGTGTAGGGCATCCTCCATGGTGGCAGCCGCAGCCGCAGCCGCATCTCTTTGGGCTCGCTGCGCCGCTGATTTTCCTCCTGACGAAGCTGCGGATACAGATGGGATAGTCGGAGCTGTAGCCGTCGTCTCCCCGGCGAATGAGCGCGATTCACTAAAATCCTGCAACCACGAAACGGTTTCCTTCATGCGCTTGCGAAGCTCGACGAGCGCGTCAGGTGCGGGCGCGTCAGGCTTGACCTCTGCACGGGAACTGGAGAGGCTTAGGTGCACGGTGATATGCACTGCCCAGTCGGGGTTTGGAGTGTCTAAGACGTACTCCGCAGGCACCTCATCCGTTAAATCGGGTTGAACGGACGAGGAATGGCAGCGAAACGAGTCCTTCAGAGAGGCGTCGAGCTGGAGTAGTGATTGCGGACTTGTTCGAGACGACGAAGCGCTTCGCTTTCGTAGTCCTGCGATGGAGCCGCCTGCAGGTGCAGTGCGCGACATGGCCTTCTCAGCAGCCTCCGTGGCGAGCTGCCGTCGCTGAGCCGAGACCTCTTCCTTACGCTGCATATAGGCTACAGGGTCACGTTTATACTCGGCTATGTCTTGCTCGCGGGCAATACAAGCTTTCTCTTCTGCAGCCTGACGGTACTCGATAAACATCTCCTCCTGACTCTTACGGCAACACTCGTTCCACCTGGCAGCGTCCTCGTCTGAGACGACGGCCTCAATCACGTAAAGCGTCGCCCCTCCACCTAATGTGCCTGCGGCACTCGCTCCTTTGCTACCCTTCCCAGTGTACGGCTCCACGGCTGTGGCGAGAAAGACATTGGGGGCAAAAAGGCGGCTGTCACTCATGGGTGATTCGTACACAACCATGGTGCTACCGCGCGATGAGGCAGCCCCATTGGGACTGATGGAATCAGCCGCGTTCGTCTCAGGTATGCCCTGAATGGTCGTGTTATTGGTCATCATACGAGCCGCCCTAGGGTTCGAGGGTGTCGGCGCCGATGGCGCTGATGAGGGCAACCGTATTATCCGGATTTTGTATGGCATAGGTAGGGGTGCACGTAGATGAGCCATGATGGAAATGTGAGTCACCTCACTAATGGTGCAAATTCGGCGGAACAAGATTGGCGACACACCACGTTGAAGCTCAGCTTCTATCGTTGTGCTTTGCACGTCGTGGGAAACCGAGTCAAAGGCTTGTAGATCGACGTTAGAGCGAAGCACCAGCTTCCACCGCCCCGCAGGAAAGAGTGGTGGTGGTTCCATGGAATAAGTCTCAGAGCAAGATGGCTCCTCCAGTGGCGTTTGACCTGGCTCCTGATTTCCTTTCTCAGGCGATGACTCTTTCTGTGGCCAAGACAACACCTGCCGCTTATCCTCAACGGCTTTCTCAGACTGCTGCACACTTCGAAGTTGGTGCGCGGGCACAAGCGTGTATGCCATGAGCAAGTACCCTTTCTCGTTCGGCTTCAGCTGCAGCGTCACAATTCGCCCCGCCACGCCTACGCTGTAGTCCTCGGGTCGGTCGAGATCGACCAGCAGTAGCCACGTGAAGCGCAGAAGAGGTGCGGATGCCTCAACGGACGCCGCAGTCGATGAGGTAATATCCTTCGCATCCGCTGAGATCGAATTGTCACACCGCTTCTTCCCATCCCCAGCAGTAGCACCCTGCATAGGCGAAACACCGCTCGCTTTCGCTGCCCCAGGAGAAGCTCCCCCACCCTGCGAGGTGGCCTTCCCGCTTGCAGCTGCCTTTGTGTGATTACTGGAACCTTTCGCCCCAGAAGCCGTCGCAGATGATCGGTTAGAAATGGTGTTGATCTGCCGATGTGCCGCCAGATCCTCCGTGGCATCCAGCGTGGTTAACTGCACCGTCAAGCACGTCGGGGCTGTGAGGGAGAAGACACGCTTCAACCAGACAATCTCCTCATCGCAGGACTGCACCGCTGGGTAGGTCCCGGCGTCGGTCACGCATGCGAAGCCATCGTGACTGGCGTCGTGAGAAAGCGCCAGCTGCACCTCCGACGCAGCGTTCGAGAGAAAAGAAATCTTGTCAGGGGCCTGGACGTGGTGCAAATCAACACGGATGAGGTGTACACCGGGGCGAAAGTGCAGCGCAGTCGACCGTAGCACGCCTTGCGTGTAGGTGAGGGAGCCGATGTCGTTCAGCGGCTCCCCGCGATCCCACTGAAAGTGGCGAAAAAAGACCTCCCGCTGTTGGTTCACCACGATGGCATCTTTCGATCTTCTAGTGTTGACAATGGATTCACGCATCTCGTTTGACTGCGACGGGTGAGCGGGTGACGGTGACCTCGAGGATGGTCCCTTCACAGGGAGAGGAGCATTTCCGAGGTCTTCCACTTGTGCAGGGCAAGAAACGACCACGAACACCTCTTCTGCCTTTTCGACTGTCAGCCTCCACCAAATACTCGACACTGAGGGAGCATGGTGCTGTGTGGAGATGTTAGACGCTGCAGTATTATTCGATGAGGCATCTGCACGGCGCGCAGGAGACGCTTTCTTGCGCGCGCCCGCCGAGGGCGTGGAGTCGGTAGATTTGGCGCCAATGGGGACAACTCCACCATCATGAAGCTGAAGGAGAGACTCTCCGCTAACGAAAACAGCATTAGGATACCTGCCGGTGAGCTTGCGCCACACAATCACGGTCTCCATTTGCACCACAAACTCTTCGAGGGTCAGCCAACAGGAAGTCACTGAAGAGGCCCGACGACTGTCAATAATCACCATGTCCGTGACAGACGTCGCGTCACGCGGAAAACTGATGTCAAGTGGCTCACTGTCCTCGAGTGGATGCGGCTGCTTCGGGGAGCTCCCTGGGTGCAAACGGCCTTGCGCGCTACGCCTGCCCCAGTCATGAAGTGCGCTCACATCGTCTGCGGCCCCATCCTCTTTTAAAATACCCTCGGAAAGGCCACCGCGGGGAGTAGTATGAAGGAGAAGAGCTACTGTGTTGCGAAAGGGCTTTATGGCATGGATTGTATACAGTTGCCGGGCAACGTCGTGCCCATGCAACCCGTTCTGTACGGACTCCCCCACTACGGCATCAGCAGAGGGGGTATACAAACTGCAAATGTAGAAATTTTCATCGGGAAAAGGCTCATCTATAACTGGCTCGCAGTACTCCGTGGCACGAAGAGGCACCAAGTCCGGCCCCTTCTCGGCTGCATCACCAGATGCACTGCTGCTGTGAGTGCCCTGCTGCCGTTTTCCTGCAGCGTTGCGAGTAGCAATCGGCACAGTGCGCTTCGACGGCGAAGCGATCGGTGAGGTCTGTCGATCGCGCGTGCTCCCCTTCGAGTCTTTTGCCCTACCCTCTCCAGCGCTTTCCGGCTTGCGTGGCCCCGTCGCAGTAGTCGGTCTCTCTTTCAGAAATGGCTCCGTCAGACACTCCATCTGCGCCAGCTGCCGCTGGTACAAGAGAAGCATTGCCGTGGCGGAGACGCTGTCGTGCTTGGGAAGGATGTACTGGGGCACCCAATTGCCTAGGAGGGTTGCGACCACGAGCTGCGGTGCAGAGGTCAGGGCAGTCAGTCCGCTAATAGGACCGAGAGCCTTCAGGACGGCCTTCGCGATAAGGCAAGGCCACAACTCCTTCAGGCTCGTAGTGGTGAGCAGCGGACGGCCAAGTACATCTACTGGCAGACTGTCATCCACAAGTACCTTTCGGTAGGCACCGTCAACGAACAGCTTAACAGCATATTTTCCGTAAGGGTTGTACACTGGATGGCACGTCCCAGGGGCGTGCGGGTAGACAAGCTCCCATAGGTACCAGCCCTCGGGCACGTGGCACTGTGCCTGCTCCACTACCAGCAAAGCACTATTGAAAGCTCTCATCAGAAAAGGCGGTGTTTGCGCCAACGCGGCTAGCTGCTCGGCTTGCTTGAGCTTATGGCGCAGACCGGTGCTGTACCGTGACTCACACGCTTGCGCTGGCGTTTCCGCACAGCCAGCGATCAGTGTACCGTCGTAGGGCTGGAGTAGAGTGGGTAATGCTCTGTAACGTCGCACCGACTCCGTTTGTGTGCAATGCGACCATCGCTCTCGTTCCTCATAGGAGAACACATCGAGTGTGGTTACAGCCTCAGGGTATAACTGGTGGAATGCATCGGGCATCGAACTCGACGTATCGCTCTGCTGACTGACATTGCCACCCTTGTGGTGGGTGGAGCTGTTGTTGGCAGTCATGGAAGCGGAGGTCGGGTGATGACAGCGTGCCTCCTCCGCCTTCGCATCGACAGGTACCAGAGCCTCAGCTGTCGCATAGGGGTTGATGAAGGGTGTAGCATTGCAGTGCACGACGGGGCGAAAGGGACGGAACACCTCTGTCGGTTTTAGCCAGAGAATCCCCGAAGGGGAACCGCCCTCCTGGACCTCCTCGGTTGTATTGGTCGAAGCTAGCGACGGCTCCTGCGCTGTAATAAACGCTTCGACGCCCTGGCGCGTTGCTGGATCTTCAAAGTGTACCTCTGTCGCAGAGGTGGCTGCCCCGTGCTTGCCGGCGGTGATAGACTTTGACTTGCCAGCGCCTTGTCTCGAGTCCTTACCCATTTCATCACCTCCGATTGCAGGGGAGTACGCAAGTGAGGCACCCCAATTCTCTTGTGCTATCTGGGAATCATCCCACAAAGGCAAACTGCAGCACCGGCTGTCGACAAAGCTCGAGGGGGGGGCGACTGCCGCGGAACGGGAAGCCGCCGAAGTTGTCTTGGCAGACATCCCGCTATTAAATTCAGATTATCCTTTGGAGTTAGGGATCAGAAGGCAGCGCTGCTCGGCGAGGAAGGGGGGGGGGGAAGGGGGGGGGGGGCTGGTATACCTATCTGTGGAACACCTAAAACAGTAAACACCGACAAAAATAAGCAATACACTATTTGATGATGCAAAAGAAATAATAGAGAGCTCTGAGCTGGTGGCACTGCGCGCTCCTTCCTGCAAGCATCACCCTTCGAACTCTCCACGTGAGAATAACGGGGTTGATTGAGGGGGCAATAAAACAAAAGGGGAATAGAATACGAATAATAGATAAATATGTGAAAAAAGAAAAAGTGGTGGTGGTGGTGGTGGTGGAAGATGCATAACAAGTGGACGGAGTACTACCTGCTATGCATAATTTACATGAACACCGCACAAAGCAGCGATGGTCAGAGACACAGCAGTAAGCAGAAAACCCGGGAAGTAAGGGGGGGGAGGACAAACTAACGCATTGTGAAAAGAAGGGAGGGAAGTGTTTTTGTGCATCTATTAATGCAATGTTGGCTTTTTCGTTCCATGAGACAAAAAAGTGGATACGCAATCGATTAAGAGAGGCCCTTCACGGGTGAAAACACACACACACACACACACACACACACACACACGTGAAGCATCCACTCCCCTTCATCCCACGCATCGCCCCCCTCCCTCCCCCTCTTCTGCCCCCACGTTACACACACACACGGTCGACAAAGAGTCACAGCACTACACTTACACTCACTCATCTGGCATACAGTGTTGAACGTCACACATGTTCAAAACATGTTTTTTTTTGTGAGTTGTAACGGAGCTGTTACAACTCACGCTGTTTACCGCCCCCCCCCCACTTTTGTCTCTTTATTTTCCTTTTTTGTCCGTGAAATAAGCCCTCATCGAGAAGAGAGACTGACATCAACTTGGCACACGCACAGAATAATACCTGGCCTAGCCCAGCTCCTCCCCCCACTGCTCCCATTCCCTCTCAGACAAACAGACACCTAAAAACAAAAAAAAGGGCGTCGAGGCTTCCTCACAGCAAGAGGTCGACGAAAACAGGGGGAGACACAAGGAGCAGACAGGTGGACGATGAACTGTACATAAGTAGCAAACCTCGGACTGGAAAGCACGCCACAAGCAAACACGGATACAAAGAAGAGAAAAATGAAAACACACACACACACACACACAAGCCACTGCGCGTACCCTCTTTTCTCCACCGAGAAACCAAGAGAGAGCGCTGGGCATACAACCACAAGCCCTCCGAAAAAAAAAAAAATGCGATCATCAAGGGGACACCGTCCATCAAACAGAGAAGAAAAAACGCTATCAGCTGACCCATTCGTGCATTTTTCAGAGCTTCGCAGTTAATGTTCGCATAATGGGCACTACGACGACAACTCAAGACAGGTCCCCAATGACACTGGCCAGTTCGCCGCGATACTTGATTAGCAGGTTGAGCACATCGGCATCGGACACGCCCGCACCTACTCCCATCGCACGCAACTGCATCAATTCCTCCGCATACTTCTTTGCCGGATCGCTCGACGCAGCAGTGCCACCGTCCGCGGTTGCTACAGGCGCAGGAGCACTGAAGTTAAAGTCCTCGTCGTCGTCCTCGTCGTCCATATCGTCTTCTGAGACCATGTAATCAAAGGTGTCACCCAGCACCTTGGTGACCTCGACCCTCTCTTCCATAGAGGGTGGCTCAAAGTCCTCGGGGAGCTCTGTCAGCGACTTCTCGGCTAGACTTCTGCACTTTGCATCGTATTCAGCTCGCTTGTTGCGGTATTGAACCAAAGCATCCACGTTCGCGGGGGCACCCGCATCGGACGGGTCTGGGTCGCTCCACAAAGAAACAATAGAAAGAAGCACGGAACGGATGGTCTGCACCGGCGTCCAGCGCATCATGGCCGTCTCCTCTGAGTTCATCTCGTCTACACCTGGAGGATGCAAAATCGAAATACATACTCTCCCGTCCGGGTAAACGTTCGGGTGCCAGAATGAAGAAATAACTCGGAAGGTCGGTGGCTCCATGGGAAATTCCTTCGGGAAGGTCAGCAAAGCTTTGTACTGACCGCCAGCATAGGGCGTACCCTCCGGGCCTGTGAACCACACAATCCAAGTGAAGAAACTGTTGTCCTTGAGCTCTACACGAAATCCTGCCGGCGGGTCTTTTGTGAGATTCCGATACTCCTTCTGGATGTGCGGGAGGGCTGACATCTTTCTCCTTTTGACTCTGCGCGGTGCTGATTGAAAGGGGATAGGAGGAACAGGAAAAGGAGTGAGGGGGGGGTATAAATAAGAGGACTACTATGCGTGTATGTGAGAGAGTTGTTACTGGGGTGCTGCGTTAATATATATGTATGAGGTATGGCAAAGTACACTCTACAGGCCGCCTGGGGCACTGCGAAACAATGTGTGTGGGTCACAACTAGTCTGATTGCGCTTATGCGTCACCAACGGGGCCTACCGGAAAACTGCACAGAAACCGACAGGATGGAGGAGGGGATACAGGGGAGGAAAAAAATCGAATAGCGTCGAAAAGGCGAGTGACACAATCACTGCAGCGAGATTATCGCGCAAAGATGTCAACGCCAATACCGCTGATAATGATAAATCACACACACACACACACACACACACACGACAGGCAGCGACGCTGAGAAAAAAAGGCGAAGAACGCCTAGGTGGTGGAAGTGTCTGCTCGCAACTGCCTGAGTTGAACCCCTCCCGTATGACCTGAATGTAAGTGAAAAGAAAACGGGAGAGGAGAGAAAGAAAAACTAAAATGTCGGAGCAAGGCGGGGATACCCCCCTGTGCCGATGGAGAAGGTTCCAAGTATATATATATATATATATATATATAT
>CM007316.1:235622-354398 GCA_000333855.2 Endotrypanum monterogeii | reverse complement strand
AAGGAAAGGAAGGAAGGAAGAAGAAAGAAAAGTAAGTACGTACGACGACGGACGGACGGTACCCGTACCGTCGTCGACGTGAGAGTACGTACGTAATATATATATATATATATATATATATATATATATATATATATACGCCAAAGCACCCGCAGCAAGTAGACGCAAAGAAGCAAAAAAAAAAAAAAACGCACAGCACGCTCCTCCGCTCTCGCCCCCAAACACGTCACAAACACCACACGTACACAAAAAGAGAGCAGCAGTAGCAGCGGCAGCAGGAGGAGGAAAGCCAAAAGCAACCGACACTGATACCCAGTGCGGCCACTATGAGAGATGGCGCGAGTGCGGTGGGGAACACAGTTGCAGCAGTAGAACCAACAAGGCCTCAACCACGAAAAAAAAAGGTTAGGCACACGCGCACGCAAACAGACACAGACACACGCAGAGAAGTATAGCTGGAGATGAGCAGCAGATAGATATAAGAAGAAGTAGTTAGAGAAGAAGAGATGAACGCAAAAGGAGAAGGTTGATCGGGAGACGGAGAGCCCAAAAGTAGAAAGCCAAGGATGCGCATACGAGCAGTTCATGACATTTTTTTTGTTTTAGTTCGACTGAAGATGCTACTGCCTTTGCTCCAATGATGTTCCCTTTAGCTTTTTTTTCCCTTTCCTCCCCCTTCTCTAGGGGAGTCTGACAGCTGCTTCGTTACCAGACACTCCCCACTTGCGTGCGTGTGCACGTGCAGCTCTGAAAGAGCTAAAGGTAGGAGTGGAAGGGACAAGGACCAAAGAAAGAAACGAGAAATACGTGTCTTTACCCTAACGCGTTGAACCATCATACGCTTCTCTTCCACAAAAAATCCGATAAGCTCGAAGAACCGGTATCGGGGCGGAGACCAAGCAACGTGAAATGAGGGGGGACAAAGGAGGGATTAACACCCTACATCTTGAGGCGTCAGTGAAGAGTCGAAATCGTGGATGAGCAACCTTCCCCTCCAAGAAAAAAAAAAAAATCACTGGAAAAAATCAAGCGTGGAAAAACTGCAACAAACAACATCGGAGCGGATGAGAACAATCGAAGGATGACACATGAGCCCAGCGACGAAATCCAGCACCTTCATCCCCATGCGCAAAAACATATATATAACGAAATATTATCTTTATGCAATCCAAAGCCAACCCCTACACCCAGGGCCTCACAGAGACATGTCGTGGTGTCCAGCACTGGCACACACACCCACACACACATGCAGGTGGAGCAGCAACATGCGTACCCGGTGGGCAAAGCGTAGTTTCCAACTTTGACTCTGTCCACCATCCCCGGGAAGGCCACTTCAGAGCAACCCCGATCGAGCAAGTTGTCCTGTGGCGCATCTCGCAGAGTAGCGCATGACACCCACCAGCACGCTGGAAGAGAAGGAAAAGGAGGGGGGGGTGCGCAAATCCATCGCAGTTGCGTTGCGGTTACACCGCATTCTCCATACACGAGACAATTGTGCGGACTTCCCTCGACTGCTCTCACGTCGCACCACACATCATTGGTACCGACAACACAACATCTGTAGAAAAAAACAGCACCCCCGCCTCATCCCGGCGAGCGCGCCATGCTTTGCCACCGACGCACGTAGCTCCGCATTGACAGAGGCGCATCAAGGTGGTGTCTTTTTATGGTCCGCCATACACTGGGTACTGCCGTCTTTACACTCAGCCTTGCACAACCCACGCACACACTCACACAGCCCACATCAGCTGAAGTATCCTCCCGTCCATTTAGCAGAAGAGGAAGTGCAAATCCAAAAAAAAACAAATAAACATGCCAAAATACAAAACGCGCATTGGCGGACAAATCAAAAAGACGAAAAAGGAAAAAACAAATTTCACAAAGTCTGCCAGATCACCTAAAAAGCACCGGAAACATTTTTTGTGCCTGTGTGTGTGTGTGTATGTGACGCGATTGAGAAAAACAAGAGCGACACGATACTGTAACCGCAAGGGTCCCATCGAAAAAAAAAAAAGGTAGAATCTTACAGTCCACCTACTAGTACGTATGCTAAGCTACATATATAAGGATTTGTTTGTCTGATGATATTTTATTTCCGATACGTATTACCAAAGGACGCCGCGACAAAAAATTCGAAAACCGATATACCAAGAAAGGACACGCGAGGAGGATATTATTTTGTTTAGATGACCTAATAAGAACAGTAACCCCCACCCCTCTCCGCCTTCGAATAGCCAAGACACTAATAAATAAAAAGTCGGTGGGGAGACAGTGATGTCAACCAGACCCAGCGCACACTTTTGTACGCTTCAGGTATAGTTGACCTCTGAGAATCGATAAAGTTGATACAGTGACTCCATCATTCGTGTTGTATTTGGTGAAGACGGTGGGGTGGGGTTGCTTTCACCGCCATTCTACTCCAACAGAGTCACACTACGGGAGCTTTCCATACACGCCAGTGATAAACATAAATTAACAAGGCCGTTACTCAAGCCCGAATACCACTAGAAAGCCATAAGAGAAGAAAGAGGAGAAAAAGGGGGAGCGAGACACTCGAAAAAGAGGCCTGAGAGCACCTGTTGGCCTTGAGAAGTGAAATATGCCCGATAAAGCACACATGGAAGAATTAAAAAAGTAAATTGGCGAAGGGGAAAAACAAGACAAAATAAGAAACCCACAAGACAAATACAGACAGGGAAGGGAAGGAGGGGGTCGGACTCAGACGAGATGTTGTGTAGTTGCCTGAATGCCACTGGTAAATCCTCCACCGTTGGAAAGAAGGGACCCTTGAGGTCTGATCAGGAACCTCGTCCCAAGCGACCGGTGGCACGTGGTTACTTCCTCGACGCCAGGTTTGGACAGAGTACACCTCCTCTTCAATTCTTAGTCGTCAGCATCACCTTCATCAATATCTCCGTATTGCCAAAGATTCTTGTGGCCTCTGCGTGCGATCTCCTGCGCGGCTTCGTGAGCGCGGTAATGCTCAGGGTCAACATTGCAGGCTCTGCGGTCCAGCAACGCCAGCCCACGCTGCAACAGTGTTTCATTCAGTGAACACGCGCCCTCGTCTGACGTTACAATGTAATACACGTTGCCAAGTGTGTCACGGTAGACAGCCTTCGCCAGCACCTCGCTCTCAGAGACCTCCTCCACAGTCGAGTAGGCAAGACCAGCAAAAGCATCACCAGAGTTGGCAGATTTGATGTAAGCGAGGCGGGCCCGCTTCGCGAATGCAGGCGTGTCTCGCACGATCGCGTACTCGGGACCGCGAGGCACAGAACGGATATTTTTTACTGGTACCGTTTCCGTGTTACCAAAATCGATGAAAAACACCTCTGCTTTTTCACCACGCGGAGCCTTTAAGACTGCTGCACGGCACCACGTCTTGTCCCCGCTGTACTGCGCAATGACGCGCTCATCCTTCTTGGGGGTGTAGCTCTCGCTGGCAACGGTGCGGTTTATGAGATCCTGTATAGTGCCTTTTTTGCTATCCTTTTCCGCACTATAGCCTTGCAAGTACACAGAAAGCCCATCGTCAGCAATCTCGGTTATCATATATGGCGCGAACTGAGATGTTTCGTCGAGGACGCGGGTCAGCATATGCGAGTTCGCAGCCGCACGCTCCTGCTCCATTTTCAGGGCCCGCTGCGGAATGGCACCAGTGGCGGACCATATGTGCTTCTTGGCCTCCCGGGCGGCCATCTCGGCTTCGGCGAGCTGCTGTGCAAAGGGTAACCGATCTGCGTTTCCGACCGTCGCAAACCCCTCAGACACCAGCGCGACAGAGACGTTCGTGCCATCCTCGAGAAGAACAGACGAAATGAAGTTACCGGCACGGTCGGAGGTGTAAACATGAATTGTGACGTTGCGTTGCTGCATCAGCTCAATCGCAAAGTCCTTTGCCTCCTGCGCGAATGGGTCGGCCTTCTCGTTCGAGTGAAATGCAGCAGCAGGTGTCATGATACCGGCGACTTTGACGGGGATCTGAAAGTTCTCTTTCGGAATGTAGACACGCAACGAGCTGGGACCGAGGACCAGGTCGATCACGCCCTTCAGCGGTGGTGGCCGGCTGCCCTGCATACCGCGCTGTAGAAAGCTAAGATAGTAGCGACTCCGCGTCTCCCCGAGGTGATTCAACTCAAGCACCTTCATCGGTGGAGCAGGGGTGTCGCGATGAACCCCCTTCCCCTTCTCCTTCGCGTCATCTTCAGCTGCGGCGAGTTCGGTTGCCCGGCTACACTTGTCGTTTCTGCCAAGAAAAAAAGTAGCGTAGCCGGCCTCCAGCAGCGCCAGACCAATGTTGATCCCTGTTTGCTTCACCTCGACTATCGCGGCAGGACGCATCTCCTTTGTCTCCGGCATCACCCTCGCGCATTCCACGAGGACCACCACCTTGGAACCAATGTACCGACTGCGCACAAACTCTTTGGCTTCCCACGAGTAGTCATTGTAGGTGACGCGTGTCTCAGGTGAATTGCCGTCCTGGTCCCGCACGATATTTTTACTGCAGCGCACGCCTAACAAAGAAACGCGATGATGATTACCGGTGGAGTCATCACGGATCACAACCGTGTCACCGTGCACTACCTGTACTAGTGTGCCAACGAGCTCAAGAGGCCCAGTGTACACTGGGCCAGGGGTGCCGTCTGGCAGCGTCGTCGGAAGACCAGCGACTTGTGGAACTGCATGGGTCTTGGTAGGCGCTGAAGCCTCTTCACCCTCCGAGGTCGAGACAACACTACCATCCTGGACCTGGGCAGTCTCGGACTCAGGGACCACAACTGGCTCCACGTAGTTCTTCCAGCACCCGACGCGCTCCTTCTTGGCAGCCTCCTGCGCAGATGTTATCTGATCGATACGAGTAGACAGCGAGAGAGTCACGTTGTGGACCCTCACAAAGCCCTTGGCCAGAAGCTCCTCCTGGAAGGAACCCTTAGGAGACATAATGGATATCATCACGTTATTGAACCCATCGAGACCGTCAAAGCGAACCTTCACATTTCGGTTCTGTAAGAACCGTTCGATAAAAAATTTGGCGTCGTTGTTCAGAGACTCATCCGGATTCTCCTTGGCGGTGATGCCGGTCATGTGGGCTGCAAACTGGGTGTCACCCAGCTCTCTGACAGAGATGATAAGTAGCGTCGGCGACAACACCTTCTCAACACGAGAAAGGATCTGCTGACCCTTGATGCCCTCTATTTTTTCTGCTAGCTCCTCCGGGGTGTAAGACTTCATCACACGCACATGTTTGGATCCATCGTTGCTAAAGAGGCCTTTCCTAGCCGCACGGGCCGCTGCGGACATCTGCGAGTAGATATCATACAGCTCTTTGTCCATGCGTGGCGGAATACGGTCGGGGAGCGTGGCCAAACCCTCCTTGAGCAGCATTGCTGTCGCCTCCTGCCCGTTAGCGCCCATTATACGACCGGCACTGCGCTGGAGCGCCTCAATGTAGTAATCCTCGACGAACTGCACCTGCTTTCCGATGAAGGTGGAGCGGATCAGCTCGGCAGCCTCGTAGGCGAAGGGATCTTCCGGTGTGAAGCCGCCAGTGGCCAGACGGCGCGACAGCTTCGGCGCCTGTATGTAGCTAAGCGTGATCGCCTTGAAGGTGGGCTGATTTGCCACCATCGGACCCATCAAGGTCATGCGATCCGCATTCTCAACCGAGTACACAACGTAGGACATGGGTTTTAACAAAGGTGTACTTGTAACTATGTCTGTGTATTAGTCTGGGTGTAAATGAGTATGTTGGGAGAGCGGAGGGAGGGAGAAGGAGGAGGGGGGGGGGATTGCAGTATGCCTACAGCAAACAAATCCTGAGGGTATATGTTCAGTGAGTGTCTCAGATATTTTTTTGTGTGTAGGTATATGAGCAAGTGAGGAGGTAAAAAAAAAAAAGGTCTCTGATACCCCTGACCACTATTTATTTACTTACTCTTTCTATTCTGGTCGGCCCAATGAACTGAGTACCTTGGAAATAGGACGGAAGGGAAGAAGGGAGAAAAAAAACTTTGGCTACACTGAATGTACGCGATGGGACATGGTCGATGCAGGAGGGGGCAAGAAGGGGAAGGAGAAGGGGAAGGAGGGGGAAGTAGCGTACGCGTCGTCGTATGGGTGAACGTGCCGCACAGTAGAGTGTAAGTTTTAGAAAGAGAAGAGAGAAGGTCACGTCATGGAAGAGTAACCAACGAGTTGAAACCATACAAATATACATATTTACATCATAACAGCCATCATCATTCACCGCATGCTCCGAAGAGCGGGGGTGTTCGTTGCGTCTATTGAGGGGAAATGTATCACACTTGCCTTTCCATGCCGGGTAAAAAAGAAAGGAAAATTCGATGAGGTTAGCAGAAAGGCAGCGAGATGAGGATTGGGGGCACCGATACACAACGCCAAAGCACAAAAGAAATCCTTCACGTATACACTTGCATGTCGTAGGTGAGCGGCAACATACTACTCTTTGCAACGCTAATATGTAATCAACAATAAACAATAAGCGGATCAACACATCCGAATCAGGTGAGTTTATTTGGTCGAACCGCCTTCCGACTGTGTGCACTTCCCTGCCAACCAATTGTAGACGCGACTTCGACGAGGTCGGCTACCTCCAATAGCGTGATACTCACAGAGCGAGGCTACTCATAGGCGATGTGCGCGGGCTTCGGCTGACTTGAACAAATGCCCCCCCCCCTTGCTAACCGATATGACTCGGAGGATGGGAGTTTACAACCCAACCGATCCGCGCTGGGTATAAAACCCGCCTCCAACATCACCCACGGGGGGGGGGGGGGCCTGGGTCTAGTCAAACCATCAGACGCCATGGCCGCTCGTCCGACTTCTTGTCCATGTACACATCAACAAGACGCATCTCCACGGCGGGGAGTGGCGCCAGAAGCGGTAGCGCCGCGGTGTCCCCCAAGCTACGCCGAATGCCCACAAGTACCAGCACAGCACACAGTCTCACATCGACGTGGCAATGGCCGAGGCAGCGATTCAGCGCCGCTACCACGCGATGGAGCACAGGGGTGGTGAGGATAGACGCGCGCTGATACTCTGCCTCGATGGGCAACCTGTCCGAGCCTAACGAATTGGTTCCCTTTGCACCAGCTAGCGTCGGTTGGGAGTGCTTAAGGACACGAACGATCATGTGTACCAGCTCCACCCAGCCTGCAGTACCCTCGTCCCCTGTGGGGCCTTCTAACCACCGCATCAAGCAGCTAGCAATAGCGCTGAGGCATAGATCCGCTGGCAGCTTGGTGGCGACCAAGAGGGTGTCCAGGCAGGATGCCGCTTGGAGCTGCACCTCGAGAAAAGGATCATCGAGGCCAGCACGAATAATGACCAACACGCGAGTCAGCTGTCGTGCCACCATGCTGCGGGCTACAGGCCACTGCAGCAATGCCTGTAACGCCTCCAAGACGGCACATCGTACGCTGTGGTACATTTCTCCTTCAACGCCCAATAAATCCCGTTCCCAATGCATTATCAACCCCTCCACCTCCTCCGGTACACAGTGTAGTCGATGGGGAGATGCCGCCCTCTCAGAGCTGGCGCCGCCAAGGCGTAGAGCCTCCGCCAGCGAGAGAAGCGCTTTGCGCCGCTCCTCGCCGCTTCTGCAACGCGGTCGTTCGCGGAGATAATGCGCAACAGGGTCCTTGTTCACATCAGCGCCATCTGAGCTGGACAAGTACACCCTTCTATCAGCGATGCTGGACCCTTGGTTCCTTTCACCACACACAAGCGCATTCGACGGTATAACTTTCGGGGTCGCATGCGGCGCAGCTATCGGAGTCTTTCGGGATAACGGAGCAGATACTGCATCGGCGAGGTAATCCGAGTGCGTGCCATCGGCCCTGGAGGAGGAAGGGCACGTCCCGGAAACAGAGAAAAACTCACGTAGTTGCACTACGACTTTCTCCAACGCGCCATTACTCAGGGTAGTCACCCCAAATAAGCCACGGTCCCCTGCCGCCTCACGATCTCCAATGAATGCCACCTCCCCTGCTCCCGTCACACTGCGGATTGACATTGTATTGGCCTTGAGCTCCTCACCGAAGCGACAACAAAGCCATTTATCACATACGCCAGAGAGATCGGAGAGATTAATCTCCCTGCATTCTTCAAGAAGACCAGAGCCTTCCCGAAGCGCCGCTCGCACTTCCTCCACCCTCGACGGCTCCAACCGAGTGACCATCTGCCGAAAGGATTCGGGACACGCCAGAAACACTGCGCCGAGCGCATTCAGCCAGCTCGCGTGCGCGGCTCGCAGCCCGGAGCTAGCCTTTTCGTGTGGCGACGCGACAGCCAGGACGCGCAGGTGTGCGAGGATGCTCCGGACAGCTATGCCCATGGTAGAGACGTCCACCAAGAAAGACGGACGAACTAAGACTAGATAGTGGAAAACCTCAGCACAGCGCTGAGCTAACCCACCACAGCTCCCGCCGATGTCGTCTGCTGTGTGTAACAACGCTGTCAGAACTTCCTGTGGCGGTTCATGTGTCCGTACAATGCAGTCGATCACACGACGAGCGCTCGTGCATATGTTTGGTCGAACATGACAAGTATTTCGAACAAGTGCACCCAGAAGAGAGGGAAGCAGACTACGCAACACCTTCTCAGTGGCTGTTGGCACCTGCGCCATCATAACACTCAGACAGCTTTGCGCCGCCTCCACAACGCGAAAATGAATGTCCTGCAAACGCCTCAGTAGAGCCGCCAACAACGTGCACATGTCCACGCCCGCCAAGGAGCCGACTTCACACAACCTTTGCCATTCGAGAACCGCCGCACGCCGGACGGACCAGTCGGTGCTTTCCATCGATGTGAGCAGAGACGCGTCAGCATCAGACCGGCGCAATGGCGCGTGAAGATGTGCAGACGCAGTAGCCGCAGCTGTGGATCCTCTGGCGAAGACCTGCGAAGACAATAGTGAGACAGTGGCGTCAGGCCTGGAGGAGTGGGCTCCTTCTTTAGACGACCGCAAAAGCTGCCTCCGTATCCTGCCTGAAGACCTGGCGCGGGCGGTTAGGGTTCGCGCGCGACTCGCAACTGCACATTGCAGATCATCTTTCATCGTAAATGTGCGTGATGGAGTTGTGGTGTCTAATAATTGTGGGTGTGAAACCACAGTGTTGGCCCTCTTCGACGCTGGCGGCGACGATAGAGACCCACCATGGGAAGACTCAACTGCTTTGAGTTCCTGCATAGATCCCGCACGTTCGGCAGCCAGCTGGCGCTGAACACCTACGGGCAGCGTCCGAAACAAGGCCTCTGTCGATGCCGGCTCCAAGAGATGCAGAGCCCAAAAGCACCGCCTCGCCGCAATTCGAACCTCGGCGGCCGCGTCTCGCATGCGCCCGGCGAGCATACGGTGGAGGGCAGCATTGTAGGCGTGAACAAACATCTGGGCGGTCGTGCCCTTGACTGCCTCCAGGTAGGAGCGCAGCACCTCAAGGGAGCAGCGGCGTACGGCTGGGCTAGCAGCAGTGCAGTCACATACTAGGTGATTCACGCTCTCGAGCGTAAACATACATTTTTTGGCTACAGTGAGGAGCGCCCGCATCGCCGCGGTGGGTACCACTGACGCGATGGAAGAACTACTTGCGAGTTGCACAGCGCACGGAAGAAACCAAGAGCATACAACTGCTGCAGCACCGCGACCACCGCTATTTTCCGCGAGAGTCTCCAGGACGCGTAATGCCGCCAAGACGATTGGAGTGCGCCGGCACTCCATCGATTCCAGGAGACACTTCCGGATATAGAGAGACATCCACCCAACAAAGGCGGCGCGACTGGAGATGCCATCGAGAAGCAGACGCTCTACATCGAGTAGCAGCCGGACCTGAATGCTCGGATCGCGCAACGGCTGCCGCAAACCGATTGCAACTTTCGTCTGGTGCTGCTCTTGGGTAATTGCATCACCGAGCAGCTGCACTCGACGCAGCACCTCCACATCAGTCAGAGTCGCATTTGGCGTGTCCGCCATGCTGGCTGTGTTATTGACTCGTGCGCCACTGAGTGTCTTGGTCGGCGATTACTCCCAGTGTGAAGTGTCTCAGAGAGAGTCCTTTCCGCTATTATATATATATATATATATATATATATATTTGGAAAGAAAAAGAAAACAGGAGGGTGGGTTGAGTGGGTAGGAGGTGGGCTACACGGCAACGTCGTGTGAAGGTGCTCACCAGAATTTCCTTCAGCTCAACTGCGCCCCAAAAAACCTGAGACGAGAAAAAAGCGCTGACTGGAGTGCTACGTAAGCAGCGAAAAATCTCTCTGTGAATGCAAAGAGAAGGGGCGTACCACTCACCACCGCCTGAAGTCTTGGCAGTAGCTAAGGGGAGGTGTTGACAACCCCACATGGAGAGGCAAAGAATTGAGCACGCGCGCACACAAAAGTCGATGCAGTCACGTTCAACTCATTATAGATGCACGTACGTTTGCTGAGACTTCGCACCCAATCTGGCCGCGCTCGCTACGGGACCAGAATCCAGTGACGACACCTGGGTGGTCAAGGAAGCAGTGTGGGGAAAACGGGTCGCCATGGTGAAGGGAAAGGGAGATTGAAAACCAGCAACGTCAGATTTTGTTTGACTTATGTGCGTAGATGAATAAACGGATGCATACGGCCCCACACCCACGTTACATGATGTGGTCACCCTTTCGGCCACTGCCATTTTTCGACCAGCCTTGAGTGTCTCTAATGGCGGTCAAGTAAAAGAGTATTAATGTCAAAATCCGCAGGGGTCATGCATGCAGGGATAAAATTTGCATGCACGTTTAGAGACACCCACGCCAAGTCAAAGCAAATTCCCCGGCATGAATCACACCTTCGCGGTACAGTGCCCATAAGAAGTATGAGAAAGAGTGGCACTTTAAAAGAGCACATGTTGCTGCGCAAGGCTAAATACGACGAACATGACGAGAAGCCGATGTGTCTGCGGAGATCGTAGGGCCTGCGGCAACTGTAGAACATTTCTTTCTTTTTTATTATTATTTGTCGTGTCGCTCTAAGATCTTTATGCTTGCCCACGTGCCACTAGATACTGGTACACTCATTCGATGACCTCAGAAATGACGGCTACGAGGCTCCAACATTTTTTACTAGCTCTACTACAGCTCGCACAGCGACATCCATGGAGGTACTTCGACTACCCGCCGCAAGTGTGTCGCGCTTCCCCACACCGGACCACTGCGCAGTAGTCACAGCAGAACTGTCGCCCACAACGGCGTTGCTGACCCCTTTGACTCGCAAAGACGACGACGCAGTGGGGGATGTTGCCAAGAAAGCTTCGCTGCCGCCACTAGCGAAACCGAGCCAATATGCGTGGGCGTTCACGTACCGGCGCATGTACTCCTCGGTACTCGTGACACCGCGCGACCACTGGAGGAGCTCCCTCAACTCCGCCTTTCCGCGGGCCGAGCACTTCGACGGTGGAAGCCTGGACAGCTTTGCCAGTCGAACCGCCTTTGACTCATCGCAGGGGACGAGAAGAGTGAAATCGGTGGACTCCACACCTGGTCTGGGCGTTAAACGCGCGAGTGGTTTCGTCTGACTGAGGCGGCGGCATTCACGGATGCCTACAAGGAAGGCATCCTGCACCTTGCGGAGCACCGCTTCAGAGAATGGGCAGACGGTCTGGCTGGAAGAGAGAGCGCAAGGATGAACTGAAGCAAGCGGGTATGCATCACTTTCTAGCGCAAGTGTGTGATCCAACCCGTCAATGCCCTGAAGAATGAGAAGCATGGTGAAGGCCTCCAACGGAGTGCCGAGGATGGTGTCCCATCCCATAGCTTTGAACCGAGCAGCATCGCGTCCTCCGAATGGAAACAGCACGACGCGCAGCTCGGCCTGAGGACCAATCTGGGGCAGCATTAACGAAAAGACAGTGTCACAGAGTGGTGCCAAGTAGGGACCTCGCTGTGTCAGCCACCACATAACAGCTGACTTTATATCGCGGGCGTTGACACCATCAGCTGAAACCGCCTGCACCGCCGGAAAGATAAGCGGCAAGGCCAACGCATCTCGCACACGCACTGAAGACGGGGGAAAGTTGGGCACCTGCAGAAAGCCCTGTTTGATAAGCGTGTGCAGCACGCGGGGGCTATGTAAGGCGCCGGCGGCGAGGACAACACCCTTCCTGATAGGAATTGTGACGAGGACTCTTGAGTCACCGTGTGTCGGACGTACTTGCACACCGGTGACGCAGACAGTGCGCTCCGCTGCATCGATGCCGTCTTGTACTGTCAAATCAAACCCCACTGCTGTGTGCCCTGTAAGAACACTTAGTCGACGGCGCAGGACATCTGGCTTCATGTCCCCCAGAACGGCAGAAGGTAGTGCCAGACGTCTGCTGTCCTTGTCGAGGTACAAGTAGGTTGGAAATACGCTACCTCGCTTGACCGGTGAAGAAATAGTGGGGTGGTAAGGGGCAGCCAGACAGTTGACTTTGACGGCTTCGGCAAAGGCCCAGGATAGCGGATTTCGGAGCAACGAGAAGCGCATGGGCAGCCTGGCCCATATTGGCAACAAGTTTGCATAGTGAGACGATGAACTATCGGCAACCAACAACGCGTCTGCTGTGGCAGGAAAGATCGAGTTCATGTGCATGCCCCAATCTAACCGTGCCGTGCCGCCAATACCGACGCCACGGGGATAAGGCGTGTAATGGAGCAGACGAGATCGTTTTACCTTTGACTCCTGCGCGGCCTCGCTTGTGCCGTCCGCGCGGGTATTAGTTGGCATGATGACTTCATCGCCTTTAAAGTCGTGACACGGGCGCTGTGCAAGCCACCCTTCATCAGGCGTACCGCTCAGAAAAGTCGGGTGCAATCCCCGCACCATTGCTTCCCGGGGCACCTTGACGAGATCGGGCGAAAAAGAAAGTAGCCGATCACGGCGTCCGGATTCCAAAAGAAGTACTGTTTTGGATGACGGCTGCGGATCGCCTCCACTTTCGACCAAAGTTATGTGCAGTGTATCATCGGTGCAACGGAGCAACTCGGCAGCAGCCGCAAGTCCCGCAGGCCCCCCGCCAATCACGACATAGTCGCTAGAAGGAATGTTCGCAGTATCGCAATGATTCTGATAAGATGGTCGCAGTTGATTCGTGCAGCGCGGGCCAAAATTGCAGTACCAGCAAACGACGAGCACCAGCAAAACAATGGTCCCCTCGACAAGCATATTCTCCAGAGCTCATCAACAGAGAAAGGGATAAAAATGGGGGGAAAAAAGTATCCTGTGTATGCGTGTTCGTGTGTGAGAATGCGTGCGCGCACGCAGAAAGCAATCGTTGCCTTCTCTGTAGCTTTGGAAAAGAAAAGAGATTTTTTTTTTGAAAAATCAAGCGCAGCTTAGCAGGTAAGCATTCAGTGACAGGCAGGGAAAACACAAGGCGCACACACATCGAAAAAAAACCTCGCAGTATGTCACTGCTGTAATGGCTATTCGTGTGAACATGGGTAGGATGCACCTTGATAAAAGATAAAACGAGCACATGCGCCACAGAGGAAAATAAATTTCTGTTGTTTTCATTTTTATTTGGTGTTTCGACGCCTTAGTGAAACGGCGAGTGAGCTTGCTACACCTCAGCCCCAGAGCAACCATCAAATCGACGTCACAGCGTGGTTTCCGGCACTGGCACACACACCCACACACACATGCAGGTGGAGCAGCAACATGCGTACCCGGTGGGCAAAGCGTAGTTTCCAACTTTGACTCTGTCCACCATCCCCGGGAAGGCCACTTCAGAGCAACCCCGATCGAGCAAGTTGTCCTGTGGCGCATCTCGCAGAGTAGCGCATGACACCCACCAGCACGCTGGAAGAGAAGGAAAAGGAGGGGGGGGTGCGCAAATCCATCGCAGTTGCGTTGCGGTTACACCGCATTCTCCATACACGAGACAATTGTGCGGACTTCCCTCGACTGCTCTCACGTCGCACCACACATCATTGGTACCGACAACACAACATCTGTAGAAAAAAACAGCACCCCCGCCTCATCCCGGCGAGCGCGCCATGCTTTGCCACCGACGCACGTAGCTCCGCATTGACAGAGGCGCATCAAGGTGGTGTCTTTTTATGGTCCGCCATACACTGGGTACTGCCGTCTTTACACTCAGCCTTGCACAACCCACGCACACACTCACACAGCCCACATCAGCTGAAGTATCCTCCCGTCCATTTAGCAGAAGAGGAAGTGCAAATCCAAAAAAAAACAAATAGACATGCCAAAATACAAGTCAGAATACCCAAGACAAAAGGGGGAAGAAGAGGTGACCGGTATATCGCGAAAAACATGAAAAGGAGATTGCTGTGGGTATCAGCCCGCATTGTTTTTTTTTTTGAAGAAATGAGGGGAGGGAGCCAGCCTCACGTTCTGGGGGGGGAGTGTGTCTGTGCGTTTGTGTGTGTAGTACCGTCCTTCTTTGGAGAAGGGTGGATCTCAAACATCAAAATGGTATGGCGAGCGCCACCGTTGGGGTAGGAAATTCCAGTGCAGAGCTTCAGAGAGCATAGTTTTCTACACATGGGTCCTGCAGCCAAGAGGAGGATAATACATCTCCCCCATACCGACAGAGTCGAATATTTTTTTGAAGATTGATACAGGTCTATATGTTCATCTACACAGACAGACTCTCTTAGACACACATATACACGCAAAGATTTCACACGAACACAAAAATCTCCACAAGTGATACTGCACCCACTCGTGAAAAAGGAGGGATGACCGGCGACTCGTTGCCCGCCTGCTCATCACCTTTTTTTTTAAAATACACTTCACGTATTCCTCATCGCCCCTGTTTGTTCCATTTCATCTCCCCTTTTTTTTTCCGCCAGGGAAAAAAATAACCACTGCGATAGGTGATACGAGATGTTAAGTGCATGGCTTCACCACCTCGGACGCTCCCTGGCCCCTTTCGCGTTCGCCGTTTTTTGATCTTTCTTGAGTCCCTCTATTGTCGACACGATCCGTCTTTTTCTTCATGGATATCTTTTCAATCCCACCGTAACCGCTATCTCCGTACCCTATTCCCCACCCCCTCCCCAATAGTGGAGATCTAAAGCAAGGTTGAGAAAAGTGGAGGAAGTAGGCCCTCACTAAATACCCACACACACACACGCACACACACACACGTATACACAACTACAAAAAATTGACATTTAATTGCACTTTTGGGGAGATCTAAATAGCATCCAGACATAGGAACGACTTTGAGGAAGGTGTGTGTATGTGTTCGGCGAGCGAGTAGGCGCAGAGACTGAAAAAGGTGCACAAGAAAACCCACACCAGTAGCTCACATGAACCTTTCCTTGTAGGTCCTTTTTCCTTTTTTTGTGTGTGCCAGTGCTTGAGTCCATACTATGAACAGACATCTCGTGAGAGATTAAGCTACGAGACAAGGGGAAGGAAGCATCGGGAGAAGAGCAGGTAGTCAGTGGGTGCACCACATGCACAGGAGTCGCACAGCACGAGACGCGCAATAAGAAGCCGAGAAGTGAGGAGGAGGGAGGAGTGGTAAAAACAAACGAAAAGACCGGCTGAAACCACGAAAAACGAGAACATGTTCAGACGACTACTGATCAGTCCCAAGCACAGCATCCGTCTGCAGTACAAGACTTGGAAAAGCTAAAAACTGTTTCCACATCATCGTGGAGAACAAGTCAAAAAGTCGAATGACAGGACACACACACACACACAGAGAGAGAGAGACGGGAAAAAAACGAGAGAAAGGAACAACGGGAGAGAGCGGGGTTGTGATGGTTAACGTGAAACCCAACATAGAGGCCTGGAAGGGAGGGGAAAGGTAACCCACAAACAGGACAAAATATGTTTGACGAAGGCTAGTTGTACCATGCTGTTATACATACAGCTACACTTTCCAGCCACTTAAGAAAAAGGTTTTGTGTGGAAAGCCAGTGAGAAGAGGGACACACACTGGATGGGGAGAGGGCAGTGAGGGGGAAGGGGAAGGGGAAGAGGGGGGACCCGCTACTGGGAGCACCCAAAACACATGGAATAAAACAGAAACAAGAACGAGTTTGGAGAAGATGCGAAAAAGAAAAAGGTGGACACAGGAGCAGGAATCAGCGAAAAAATGGTCACCAGAAGCCGCAGGAAGTTCAAAGGAATACCGCAATGAGTTTGTGCCCAACACACTCTTAGGCTGAAATCCCCTGGGTAGACGTCATCGGATTTGGTGCTCTACCACTATCAGCCACACACGCTGTACGCATGATCACGCAGTCCTTTGCAACAGCAGGATGAGCAGGTACAGAAGAAAAAAAAAAGGGGGAGCAAACAAGATTACCGCATCGTCACACATATCGTTGATGATCAGCACGGTGCCACTCCCTCCTTCGAAGCACCCACACTTAAGAACAAGTATGTTCATCTCACTACAACTTCGATATCCTACCGTGGCGGAAGCGCCTGGGTCACACGCATCTATTAAACTACACACCCGTGCACCTGAACGCGTAACAAAAAAAGGGGGGGTTGCGGCTGTTCACACATATCCTCCAGCTTCCCTTGAAGCAGGAAGAGGGAGAGAAAGCTAGGACGCCCCCTCCTTGGCTCCATCTCAAAAAAAAAAAAATCCACCATGATCGACGACATCCCGCACTGTGGATATTTTTTCTCGACTTCTATTCCAGGTACAGACCAGTCAGAAAAGGGCAGAAAAAGGCAGCGAAGGGTGACGCGAGGGATAGAAGAAAAAAAAAGTCAGATCGATGCGAGGCTACACAAGCGAGACTGGTGCGATCAGAACCGAGTTGGAGTTCAAAAGAGCGTCACAAACGACTGGAAAGGAATCAAACAGGTAAAAAATATGGGGTGCCTCCAAGAAAGCACTGAAAACAAGAGAGGAAAGGGGATGGCAACAGTCCTTTACAATTGTGTACCAAAAGTGAAGACGGGGCCCGACCCCACATCACCCCCGCGGTTCAGCGACAAATAAAAGAAAATACGTGTGCGGACAAAGTGCATGCCCGCTTGCCCAACTCGTATGCAAGACCGCTAACATGTATCTGATTCCGCTCCGACCCCTACATAATCCCCCACCATGAAAAAAAAAAAAATAATAATAGTAACAAATACAAGAACAAAGACCAACACACACACGCACAAGAAAGAAAAAACGCAATCGAAGCAAGAAAAAAAAATTATACAGAGACAAACCGCAGCCGAGACGGAGGGGGAAAGGAGACAACCACCAAGAGTAGATGGACCGTCATCGGCAAATATGCCCTATTCCTGCTAATACCACCACGAGAAATCGCATTTCCTCGCCCTCTTCCTGCCTAGAGAATGAAACATGTCGAAGACACAGGCACTGGAAGGATCCGAGAGGACAGAGAAAAAGAAAAGAAAAACGCACCCGCGATGTCAGAAAAAAAAAAATCGAAAACAAGAGTGGTGCACTGGAGCGCTTGTAACGACCACCTAAAGGACGAGAGACAACGGTCATAAGCGATGGCGCACACACATACACACACGCCAACCGCAACCCGCACTGCAAAGGGAGAAGGCTGAGCAACTATCACTTGGTATTATCATCGATTCCCCTTCCTTTCAGTTCTCTAGTCACTTGTGCAGCTCCTCTATCACGGGCTGATGACCACATACAACTTCCTATTACCCCCACTCCCCATCGCAGGTTCGCTTTCGTGAATATCACCGAAAACATGCCTACGCACGACACACTACATTTACCTGCGGGACAGAAACACATTCGTCTGATATAGCCACTTTTGTCAAAATTTCCATTCGTTTATCTTCCGCACAGCGGGACATCGTATATGAAAGACAGCAAACACGCACACACACACCGCACCCTCGCAATCGCAACCCGGTGTACGGTGCCAACGACCAATCCTCTACCGCAGAATCGATCCGTGCGCGTAGCGGGTCCCTCGCCCACCCCGTCCACACACACTCCATCCCCCACGCGCGCGCACTTTCACAACGGAGAAGAAAACAGCAGCGCGTCCCGACGGCCCATCCTCCCATGTGCAGCGACAAGTGAAACGCTGCGGTCAGTCTGCAGAGACGGAGACATTCCCCCGACCAGTCGATCGGTGCTCGCACATAAAACGGGACGCCTGCGCAAGGCAACCTCGCTACGCGTCTCGCCGACATGGCGCAGAGCAGGAGGGGTGGGTAGTGGGGAGCCGGGAAGCTCGAGAGGGTGTGTGCCCGCAGCCAAGGATTGCACGAGAGAAGCTGCGCCTTCAGTCGCCCACGATTCGCCACGCCTCTTCCAGCATACCACGCGTGGCGTCGAGCGAGGCGCACTCCCAGGAAAAAGCATGCGGCGACACCTCCAAAACACCGTCGGCGATGGGTAGCGGGCCCTGCATCGCCGGCACGCCCCTCTTGCCATGGCCCAGCTCGCACGCCGCTAGAGGAGTAGAGAGCAGAGACGATTGTTTTATTGGTGAGTGGACAAGGAACAGTGACCTAACGCCGGGTGGCGTGGGCACGGTGGCACCCTGGTGTCTGAGGGGCTGTGTGGCCACGCCAACCTCTTTCCTAGCGTGTCGCATGAGGGCGAAGCCTCGTTGCGGGACCCTCACTCGGCGCCTGTCATCCCGAAGCGCCCGTGAGTGGGAACTGCAGAGGCCGTCCATGTTCAGTTCCCCGCGCGGGCTTCCGAGGCGATTGACTTTGACAGCCTTCCTGTAGCCTCTTTCCAACATAAACGACGAAATAGCAACCGCAAACAGCTCTAAATCATGGAATGGTTGAGCGAGGGTGCATAGCTGAAAAATACTCTGCGTCACCGCTAATCATCGTGACAAGACATCCAAAACCGAACGTGCCAACGAAGCCGAACGGCACGGATGCGTGGCAAAAAAAAAAACAGAAGCTAGAGTTTTTTTTTTTCTGGAGATGATGCACCTGCCTCTGCGCTAGTCATCTTACAAGCCCCATCCTTTCGGAGCTCTCTGTGATAGCTGTAACCGAAGGGACAGCAACACTTTAAACACGCATCGAAACGGGCGGAATAAATGCAGAGCATCGCAGTCACTCTTTGCCTCGCGTCTCCTCGAGCGACTAAAACAAGAAGCGGAAACATCAAAGCGGAAAGAGGGGGGAGTAGGTTAGAGACCCATCGACCCCAAGTCAAGTAAAGATGAGGGGTGAGGAGAGGTGGTGGCGAAGAAATGTTGTATCCTTGCTCTCTTCTTAACGTGCTCGATTGTCCCTGCAGTGCCTTCTGTCACTGTGAATGCTTTCTCCCTCTGACTCTCGACACCAGATGATGAGTGAAGTCTGACGGCAGATTTGGAAATCAAGGATACACAGCGGGCACGGGTGAGCGAGTTCAAACAGAGGGGACGAGAGTACGTGTGCCGTTACTGGTTAGATTCGCCGAACTTGAAACTCTCCAAGGCGTCACGATATTCTTCCTCCGGTATATCGCCGAACGATGCTCGATCAATGTCCTCAAGTTCTACCTGATGGCGACTGAGGGTGAGACTGTGAAGATCAGGATCAGCACGCTTGGATATTTCAGCAATGGAGGAGCGGTGTGCCGCCATGAGCTCTTGCGGGGTCATACCCGGAACATTAGAGCGCGAGTTCATCAAATTCGAAGGCATGTCGTCATCCTTCTCTGAAAAGGCGCCACGGCTGGCGGTTCGCTGGAAAGTAGCAACGACAAACGGCCGATCCTCGACTTCGGCGAGGGTGGTCATGCTCTTGGAAAAGGACTTCTTCATGTCTCGGACACCCGACTTGTTTTTGTTTTGGGAGGGAGGCCGTATCCTGATCGGCGCGTCTTAGGTGAAGCTATCAAAGTGTACAGGGATCTGCAATCTGTGAAAAAAAAAAAGCGGCACACAAGGCGGTGCAGCGCTGCGATGGGGAAGAGGTGACTAAAAAGCAAAAAGGGGAAGAACAAATGTGGAGCGGCAAAACAAAGCAGCAGAGTGCAGGAGAAAAAAAAAAGGGAAAAAGGACTTTGGGAAACAACAAAAAAAAAAGGTTGAGCGATGTGACTTGAAGAGCACCTTTGAGCCGCCTTGTTTCTATTCCTGGAAAGAAGAATAATGTACGATCAAGGTGGCCAGGCGAGCCGTACTGTTCTCCACGTGTTTACGTATCTAATCAGCCAAAAAAAAAAACAAGGAAAGGGGAGAGATCGAAAAGAGAGGCAAACGGGGCAACGAGAAAACAATCTCCAAGTACAAAAAAAAAAAAAGAGGGAAAAGAGAACAAAAATGAACGCAGGCGGCACCGAGGGAGGCAGCGGGGAGGGAATAAATCTCCAAGCAGTACGCGTACAAAAAAAAAAAAAAAGCTGACACGCACGACAGCAACGTCAATACCAAACTAGTAGACAAACGAGGTTGTGTGTGGGGAAACACACACACACACACAGATACACTGAAACGAGAACAGAGAGAAATCTGACTGTCACAGACCACCAGCAACCCGAGAAACAAAAGGAAACCCCTTTCAGAGGTCCCCGATCTCAGAGATGATGGAGGCACACGGCCTATATCAATATATACACCAAAATGGATCAATATATATATATATATATATATAAATGTATAGCGAGAAAGAACAAATGAAGGAAAACGTCTACACACGCTTTGACCAGTGGGCTTCAGAGATACAATGTGCAAAAAGAGGGGAGCTGAAGTGGGGACAGTCGCGGTCAGCGCACGCGAAATGAAAACCAGGGTCTCTGGGTAGGAAAACAAAGGGAAGAAATGAGAAAGCTGAGACCTCGGAGGGTGAAATATGTCAAGAATATACGATGAAGTACCTAAAAAGACTTCGACGACGACAACAGCACCAGCAAAAAAGTCAAGGTAGAAGATAGCGACTGAAAAAAAACTTTCTTGAGTATTTGGAGAGAGAGGTGAAAAATGAAAAAAATAGAGGGACCTTTTTTGGGGCGTTTTTTTTGTTGTTGTTGTTGATTTTTGTTTTGTTGCTTTGCTTGCGTTTGGCTTTTTGACTTTGCACGGTGATGTGAAAGATGACCTCTTTAATGAAAACCCAAGGCGTGCAGTGATAGGAATCAGCGGCAACCAGGGGCGAGGGGTAAGATAGACGCGAAGAGAGAGAGAGAGAGAGAGAGGGGAGAGGGAGGGGGAGTTGAATACGCAGCAGCAAACAAAAAAAAGAGTGTTTATCTACCACCGATGCTTTTCACACAGTGCACCTCGATATATATATATATATTTGTCCAACGCAGCAACATTGCTCAGATGAACAACAGCTCCTGTGGGCAAGATAGCAAGTGTTCCCCGTCGATGATGACGCATCTACCTGTCAGACCATCACACATTCATTTCCTACCGAGGATATCATACAGTGGTGCTAAGAAGAAGAGTAGTAGGGAGCCGAAGGGGAGTACATCAACAGGCAAGTGCTACACCGAGTGAGGCGATTCTCTTGTGCTTTCGCTTTTGTTTTCGAGACTGCAGTCATCCTTGATATTCGGTAATACGAGTCGAGACGTCAACAGGAAGTAAGAGGAAGGTCGTAGCAGCGTAGAAAAATCATCGTCCCTTTCCCCATCAAAAAAAAAAAAAAGAACGTCGGCTGCCATCCTCCTGCGCACACGTACACACACGAACACGCAGAGCAGAAATCGTCGAGAAACTTTTGTCTGGTAAGACAGGGAGGGAGCTTTCTGGGGCATCCCAACATGCACTGACGGCGTCAAAACCTCACAAGAAACAAAAAAGGGGTGCAGGCGATCGGAAAGGATAAAAGAAAGAAAAAAAAAAGGTGTGAAATACAGAGACGACGGTGGCAAAGGTGGCCGTTCTTCAAGAAAGATCCGTTGGCATCAACAACAACTTGAGATCCCCTCGCCTCTCGACCACTCGAGAAGCAATGAAACTTTCCGTTTAACGGTCGATTTTCCCCATGGGGAGGCAACACATGCGCGAGAAAGGAACCTTAACAAAGAGCACTGTCTCTATCCTTGCCATGCGCTTTGAAGGAAAGACTCAGGAAAGAGTGCACTGACTCTGTACATCATCCATCTCCTCGCTAGACCTCCATGTCCAGCCGCAGAAGATTCATTGGATCAAATGCCCACCCGTCACCTGCATAAAATTTGTTTTGAAACTCCACCCAGTGCAGACGCAACGCGTGCAAAAACGCAGATAGCCCCTCCATACCCACTAGCACAGCCAACGTGGCGGCAAGCCAAAAAAGCACCGCAACGGCGATGACAGCGCCTGAGCTGTCGACGCTGAGTGCCTTGACTACAGTGAAGCTCATAAAGACCTCGGACAGCTGCGCATGAGCGAGAGACAACGCCCACAAACGCAGATAAGATGCGGTGTTGGAGACGCTGCCGAGAATATGTTCAAAGGTATGAATCATATAGTGAATACAAACCTCCGATGCATCAAAGTGCTCAAATTTGTTTTTTTCCCTCTGCGCTGCAGTCGCACCGCTACCACCACCACCGCTGTCGTGGGCACCAGTCCCAGTCACGTAAAAGTTGCTGTCGCTCTCGAAAAAGATGCCCACCACGTCGTCCTCGCCGCTCATCAGAAAACGGCGCTGACTTGCATCATCACCGCTCTGACTTTGCCGATGCTGCACCACCGCCGACGGATCGTTGAAGAAACCATGCGCAAATTCGATACTTTCTATGGTGTCCGGGCCGGCAGATTCTGCCCCCTCGCGGTCGCATCGACGCCCAGCCTCCAGACGCCGCAACCACCGCCTATAGTTACGTATCTCGACGTACGGCATTCCTAGCAGCATGATAGGAACCATGGAAAAGGCAACGATCAGCAAAAACACCTGCAATCCTGCTTGCCCTCTGAAGAGGGGATTCGCTACGGAGCCGGGCTGCAGGAAAAACCCCGTCATTGCCTCCAGAATACTCGGCGCCTTGTGCGTGCTCTCCCAGGGGTGACACCACTTCACGATGATAAGGATCGCCATGTACCCAAAGGTGCAAGACAGGAAAACGAACTCGGGCACAAACAGCAGCACAATTTTGTACCAGTCCCTCTCACGTAGGTTGTTGTTGCAGAACAGAAAGAGACCAGCAAACATCTGTACCACGCCTACAATGACGGCATGCTTCATTTTGATGGAGTTGTACAGCTCCAATTTGTTTTCGGTCTCAGCCCACGCCGCATCCAGCCCCATCGCATACACGCGAAGTGGTTTCACACTAGGCAGCCCGTTCGGCGCCGTCGGGTAGGTAATGCCGTGCTGCTCCGCGATTGGTGTCCACGTATACCCGCTAGAAAACAGGTTCAGGGAAATCCCAAAGAAGTCGTTGTACAGGAGACCCATGTAGATGGCAAAAAAGGACATCAGTAGGAGTAAGTATCGCCCACCAAATACCATCGCAAGAATCTCGTTAAGGCGCACTCTGCGCCAATCTTTTTCTTTACTGATCAAGAACAACGCGATCAAGAGCAACAGGAGACCATGGCCAATGTCCCCGAACATGATGCCAAACAAGTACGGGAACGTGATGATCGTGAAGACGCCGGGGTTGACCTCCTTGTAGCGTGCAATACCGTAGCTGTCGACGATACCCTGGAAAGATTCGGTGAAGCGATTTGTTTCAAAAAACGTTGGTGGGTGCCTCTGATCGGCGTGCAGGGTAAGAATAGACTCAACGCTGCCGTTCGCCGAGGAAACCGCGTCTTGCAACGCACGACGAATGGACTGCTCGTGGCGCATCGGGACCCACGCGGAGGCGTTGCAGGTGGAGCCCGACATGGAACACATATTCATCGCCGTCAACAATGCCTTTTCCACTTTGAGATACGTTTTGTACACACGATGTTCTTCATACCACTGCGCTAGGACGTCGCGCCTACGTCTCCGGATACCCTCGATCGTATTCTCGATGTGCCGGGTGGTACCCGCAGTGGTCAGCTCGGCACCGCGGCTCCGAACCTCTTCTAGTGTGTAGACATCGCCACCGATCCCACTCACGAGCTTCCTCAAACGCGTAATCATCGACGGCGAAGCAGACAGAACCACGAAGACCGTTTTGAGTACAGTACGCTTGCCTGTCTGCACATCAAGGAAAGTCGCTGGTTCGTTACTGATCTCGACGATAGCGTTTCCACGCGTGACGCGGTAGCAGAGGCGATAAACCTCTTCGCTGCGCGCTGTGTCGATAACACCAAATAGGCTAGCCAGGCGGGAAAACGCCTCGGAGCTAAAGGAGGCGCTGTGGCGGGCAGATTCGGTGTGATCAGAAATGCCTTCGGTAGGCACCTCCACCATAAGCCGGTACTTGTGATAAAGCAGTTTTACCTCATGATTCTCATTCATTTCACGCTGAAGGCCTTCGAGCGATGTAATCATCGCGCTCAGGTCGTTCACAGTCGACTCGATCCGACTATCAATCATGTAGGCTTGACCCTGTAGGAGTGATGACCGCATCTCCTCCACAGGAATACACATGTTGATGTCGGCTGTGTATTTCTGGAGCAAGTCCGTCTCCTTGCGAATAGACTCCTCAATGAAATGAAGCTTGCGCTGGAGCTCCTCACAACGGCGTAGCTCTCCCGTAAAAGGTCTGGAAAACGCTACAAGGCCCTCGTTCATGTCAATGAACTGTACGCGGCCCAACATACCAACCTCAAACATGGTGTCGTGCAGGACCTCCCGCTGAAGAATAATGTCTACACGGACCATGTCCTCAGACCGCCACAAGCCGCTACAACGCTCCTGATGCCACGACATGACCGCAGATTCTACTCACGATACGTTACGCAAAAGCCACAAAGCGAGTCGCTCCTTTGTCCGGGTGGGGGGGGGGGGGGGGAGAAGAGAAGGGATACACCTGTATGTGGAAATGCAAACCCTCCTTCGTTGAGACGCGAAACGACAGCCGGTGCTTCCATGCACGAAGACAGACCACAACCACAACCGAGGAACTAACCAACGAGCGAACACCTCAAAATGTCTCCCTACACTCTGAGGAAGCAAACCTTCAGCCAAGGAGGGTGCAGAGAACGTAATGAATGGTCAACGACAGCAGGTATATGAGCACGAAGATCGATAAAACTCTTTGGCGAGGGCAAAAAAAAGGTCAAGGAAGCCGTCACACACACACACACACGCGTCAAAGAAAACAAGATCACTAGCACGCAATAATAAAAAAAGAGAACACACACACACAAAAAAAAAAAAACGTATCGGAACAATAACGAGGCAGAAGAGCAATGTCAAGTAAGGTATTTGACCACAACGCGGCCCACGCTTATCCTCCCCCCTCACCCTTGGTGAGTTCCACCTCCTCTCCTGATGAAAAACCCCTAGCAAAGAAAACCAAGAAACACTCGTGACGACATGAGAAAACGACAACTATTACCTCTACACAAAGCAGTCCAAGCGAAAGACAGGGTGCACAGTAGGGATACGATTGCGTAGGAAACAAAGGTTATTTTTTTTTTATAAAAGAAACAAGGAGCAAAAGAGGACCCGAAACGAAACCCCACTCACCTCGTAGACACAGCGATAGGTCTTTGGTCTCTTGACGGAACCCCTCTCAGGGGTGGGTGAAATGTTTCGAGCACAAGCCACAAAATGAGGTGGGTAGATCGCTGTGTTTGACTGGAAAGGGTAGAGAAATAAATGCAGGTAAGTGTTATGGAGGGGGTAAAAGAGGGGAGGGGGGGGGGGCAAAGAACGCAGAAAATGGGGGTTCTCTGGATGATAGGAAAACTCTATCACGTGCAGCAGGTTGGCACCCACACACACAGCCTGTTTCGATTTCTTTTTTGTTGTGTTGTTGTTGTTGTTGTTAATTGGCGGTCTGAAAGTGTTCCAAGTGATTAAAAGCACATGCGCAGGAGGAAAACGTAAATGATAAAGAAGAACGCACCGTGGGTGCGTAAAGAGAATCAATCAAGCAAACAAACAGACAATCGGAGAAGGAAAAAAATAAGCAGAGATAAGCCTTCTTGTTGCTGTGTGCGTGTACGCCATGCGAACACGATACAGTCGATCGGTATGACACTACCCACCCTCCCCCAGGAGAGTTGCACGGTACTGTAAAGTCTAGTAAGGAAGAAGAAAAACCAGCGATGATGTTGCGTCTGCGTGCTGTGGCAATCGTTGACGTCGTCGTAGTGGGTACACACTCGCACTGGGAAAGAGAGACGTGAAATTAAAAGCTTGCACCCTTCCAAATGCACGCGAGCCCCGCTCTTCAGGGATGAGAGGTGGGGTTGGTGAGGGAAAAGAAACGCCAAGTGGGTGGATATGTGGTGATTACAACAGTCGTATATGCCAACGGTGTTGATGCTTTTTTTATTATTCTGAGGTTCATCTACAGCGGGAGGAGGGCAAAGTTGAATGACTGAGAAAATTGATGATTATGTTCTGTACCAGAGAAAATACTGAAAGCGGTAAGCATTGTGCGCTGTTCAGGTTTCACATTTGGGGAAAGCAGCCGAAGAGATCGTTCAAGGGACGAGGGCCACGCGAGCGCGATGACCGCTTCCCTACTCCCAGGCATTCCAGCGACCCTAAAAATGAGATGGAAGCTGGAGTAGCATGTCTCCAGCTTTCGAGTACCCAAGTCCTAAGGATTTTTATGCATGATATCCTTCTTTTTTTTTTGGGGGGGGGGGGCGTGTGTGGCGGTCCAATGGGTGAATAAGGCTCGGCAAGAGCACAAGACAGTATGCATGGACCTATTTGACAAAATCTCCTTTTGTTTTTTGGATTCCTTGGATCTGTTTCAGGTAGTCGGAGGGCATAGGCAAGATTCATGGGACTGAGGACCTCGCCCCCCACCCCACCCCCCCGCACGAGACATACAAAAAAGATTCCTGCGAATCGCAACCTTTTTTCTGCCCAAGGAAAGCTACAGTGTTGCGCTCAAGCTTGAACATGTAACAGCGTGTGTCGCAAGTGAGAAGCGCTCGAAAAACGAACAACAAACACCATTCCAAGTCCCAATGCACCCGGATACAGTGCGTTCGTGAAGCCTTTGATCCACCCTGCTGAAAGAATCAGCTTGCACGAAGGCGCTTTTAGGGAGTGTTTGCGTGTTTCTTTGACTTTTTTTTTTTGAGGTGGAGGGGGAGGGGGAAAAGAGGCGCCTGTGCCCATATTCCCCCAACCGTGGACCAAAGACCTACAGCCGGTTTGACGGGACAGTCGTGTTGTTCAACTGACCAGATAGCCTCTGGTTCATGAGTCGCAGCTTCTG
Organism: Endotrypanum monterogeii; assembly: GCA_000333855.2. NCBI lineage: Eukaryota > Euglenozoa > Kinetoplastea > Trypanosomatida > Trypanosomatidae > Endotrypanum > Endotrypanum monterogeii. Next base: position 327,198 of record CM007316.1, on the reverse strand, counting down.
CGTTAACACCTCATTGCGCTTCACGAACCGCCGTACTTTGGCGGCGATGGTCGCCGTTGCATCGTCCATTACGTAGTGCCCGCACCCGTTGCCTATCACCTCTAACTGAAACTTTCCCTGCATCTGCGCCACCGTGAGCGCCTTGTCCAGCCGCTCCGCGTTTGCGGCACAAAGCATCTTCGCGCACGGCAGCGAAATGAAGGCCTCATCTACGCCGGTGAACCAGTTACTCCAGACGCCCTCCATTTTGCGTATGTCAGTCCGCCAGTGCCACAGACCCGTGTCGTGGCTTTGCTCTAAAAGAGGCGGCACGGAGACCTCAGCGCCTCTGGGATTCTGCATACCACCCATTCGAAGAAACCAAACCTCTGCGTCTTTGACCTCGGGGAACGTGTTAGGACGGTTTTTCAGAAAGGCCGCCATGTTCCTGAGCGAAAGTTGCGCTCTCTCTTCAACAACATCCACGAGAAGGACGCCACACACATTCTCGAGGGCAGACGTGTTACCGCTCAGTCCGCGCGCTACGACGGCGCCGCCCAGTGAGTGACCCAGCACGTAAATATTGCTCTCGGGAAACAGCTGTGTTTTGGCGAAGTGAAGAACATCCAAAAAATCGCCTATCAAAACATCGATCGTCAATTTATCTTCGCCGCCGTCAAATGTCGACCGACCATGGCAGCGCTGATCGTACGTCATGACGTGCATTTCTATGTCGTCGCCTTGGGCCTCCGAGTTGGTCATCATCGCCTGGTATGCGGAGTGTGGCATTGGTGGCATACCGGCCCCAGACGGAAACAGCGCTGTGGCGTGTGCCTTCGCGTCGTCGGGTTTATCAGTATGCCTCTGAAGCTCCCATGCCATCTGCAGAAAACAGTCACCGCTCATACCTGCGCCATGCACGCAGACAAGCACAGGTATTGCCCTCTCCTGGGTAAGGGTGGAGAGTGTGCACGAAGACGGCGCAAAGGTCGTGCAGTGAAACTGCTCCCCACGTGAGTTGATGAACACGTGCTCCACAGCTGGCGGCAAAGGCGGACTGGTCGTTACGTTGGACATGTTTTTTTACTGACCGCAGTAGGCACCAGCAAAAGATAAAATGCGTAGAAGGTTTGTGTCGTCAGCAGAGACAGCACCTTTCTTGGAATGCGTTACAAAATAGAGGAGGATACCTTCTTTCTTGACCGTGTTGACCCACAAATTTTTGGAGAAATAGAAGGCAAGGTGGCGTGCCGCCCCCCCCCAAAAAAAAAAAAAAACTTAAGATGGAGATAGAAATGGAGATGGGGGGAGTAGGAAGGAGGTAACCCATCACACAGACAAACAAGGAAAATAGAAATAGAGCGAGTAGACAGCAGAGTCACCTGATTAATAAAACACATCAGCACACACACACAGACACCTCTATACGAAAATGTTCCCCTGGACCTCAACAACAGCAATACAAGAGGAGAGCTACAGAAAAAGCGATCGGCACACACGCGAGCGAGCGCGCGTGCGTGCGTGTGCAGGGGTAGAGGGCATCAAGGCTACACGAATTCGTGAAGGGTGAAGCCCATGCAGTCCTCCTTGTCCAATGAGCGCCTTCGTTTTTGTTTTCTAGATTAATGGCAAACACACACACACACACATAGACACCGAGAGCTATCTTTGCTATGACGCCCGTGGACCGACAAGAACAAACTCAGCGAGAAAGAAGGTAGGCAGAACGATAAAACTGTACCCCGACTTCACGTAACTGAGCTGCGCGGCAAAAGCATCAGCAACTCCCCTCAGCCACCGAGAACAGGCAAGCGGAAAGAATCACCACCCCCTAGTCGAGCAGGGAAGCACGCAGTCGGGCACCACTGCCAACCTCACGCGTTTTCAACTCGGCACGGTCGGCACCCACCAACTTCTCCAAGGCAAAAACTTTATCCTGCACTTTGCGAAGCTGCGACTGCAGCTCCGTACGGCGGCGCTTGTACCTCCGCTGCTCAGAAAAGCGAATGCTGTTGATGTATCGGAGTTTGGTATCCTCCTCGCACGCGGCATGTCCTAGGAGTTGCATCTCGCTCAGGGCAGACTGCAGCGTCTCCTCTGGAACGCCGCTGTTTCTCCACAAAGTAATGCTCAGCTCTTGGCTCAGAAGTGCTTCGAAGAAGACACCGTCCAGATGAGCCTGTGACGCCATACCGGGCGCCATGGACGAGGTAACACTGGGAGATGACGACAAGAAGAGAGGCTCCTCCTCCTCCGCCTTCTCCCCCTGCCCGTTTTGTCGGAGAAGACGCGGAACATCACCCGCAGAACCGCCGTGCACTGTCGCACGCCGCAGCGCTACAGGGGGGCTTGAGACCTCAACACGGTCCAGCAGACCACAAGAAGAACGACACCAACTATGTTGCACGGCACCTGAAATCGGTGACGGTCTTTCCTTGTCTATGCCGTCTGGAAACTGTCTCACCAGGTCGCTCTGGAAGTTGCGGAAATTCTGGGCGTGACTACGCTGCTCCTCCTCTGACCGGGCGACTGCGGCGGCCCACTCGTGCCCAGTCGAAGAAGAATTTTGAATTTCTTGCATCACTAACTGACGCGCGAAGGCCATCCATTGCATTTCCTCGAATACCGAAATCGCCCCATCAAACAAGGCGGTATCAAAGGGCAGTGCGACCCCATCGAATGCAGTCATCTCCAGTAAGCAAAACAAAAACAGAAATGTACCTTGTAGGAAGGGGGTGTGGGTATACGCTCTGGGGAGCAGGTGCACTTATAGCACGATAACGACCCAACTACAACAAAAATGATTCAATAGTAATATGGAAATAAAAAAAGGGAACACCACAACAGGCGTCGAAGAAATCGAGTATACGCATCGCAGAGATGGGAGAAAGGGTCAACTTAGCAGGAAAAAAAAAACATTCTGCGGTATTAGGGACACCTTCCCCGTCTAAAAGGCAGCGAGGGATACACAAACGAGGGAAGAACATTCTAAAGAGCACCGCAGCGCTACTTCGAAGCTCCTCGGAAAAGATCAACTGGACGCTGTTTTCAGTCCATCTGCTCAGCTTCACAAAGGTGCCCCTCTGGGGAGGGGGAGAGCAAGTGAGCCGAGTTCATGACAGCTTTGCCTGTGGCTACCGCTTCCCTCCGTTTGGGATGTTGCTTTGCTTCATATGTGCATAGCCTAACTGATCCCAGGATCTGCTGAACTTCAAATGAGATAGGTGAGATGAGAAGCCGACCAACAGCGAGATAGTGTGTGAGAGTAGGTATGTGTGCATTAATTCGATGAAAACTAAACAAAGTTGCTCTTTTTTTTTTTACACTTGAAGTGAGTGTGCAGCACCAAAGTGAAATGGAAAAATATATACGAACAGCTCCACTTACGACGCAGAAATAGACGGAATAGAGTCCCGCCGACGAAGGGACACAAAGCACCAGGTGCACCTCTGAACTTGTTCGATTGGTTCTCGACCTCGAGGCGGACACTTCATGCGGTGCACACACACACACACACCGCACCCTCGCAATCCGAACCCGGTGTACGGTCCCAACGACCAATCCTCTACCGCAGAATCGATCCATGCACGTAGCGGGTCCCTCGCCCACACACACACCATCCCCCACGCGCGCGCACTGTCACAACAGAGAAGAAAACAGCAGCGCATCCCGCCTGAGAACAGGCAAAAACTAAACCCCAAAGCCATCAAACAAAAAAGGGGAGCGGGTATGTTTTTGAGTTCTAAAGATATGCCCACAAAACAATTACCAATGATGAAGGGATAAAGAGGACAGCGCAACCCTTTTTAAAAAGGTACGTAAAGAGGAGACGGAATGTCTGCTACATTCTGCGTTGTGAAAAAAAAAAAGGATTGAAAACAAAACTAGAAACCAAGGTGGAGGCACGACGATTCATACCGACATTTAAATAAAAAACAATACGATACGATGCCCAAGACAAAAAAAAATGAATCACCCGCAAAGAGAATGTACACTCCGCTGATGCGATCCAAAACCTACCACAGTTCTGACTACGCCTCACCTCTAAACAACAACAAAAAGAACGTAGGTGTGAAGGTGCAAGTAAAAAGGGGGAAATAAAGATAACCTAGTTTGACGCAACTCCAGAAATGGAGCACACAAGTGGTCCCACTCCAAAAAAAAAACATTTAAAATTATGAATATACATGTATATATCGGCGTACTGGAGCAGAAGCATCTCTCCAGCTCTTAAGAGCCCAAGTTCGAGATGCGTCTGTGAATGAGAGCAGTGGTACAAGCCCTCCTCCCGAGGAGAAACAAATCTTCATTACCGCGAAGTCAAGGCATCAGGCTTTATCCTGAGACACTAATGGTGCCTTGAGAACGCCTGACGTTGCGCAGCATAGAGGTTGATGTGTTGTTCACCCAGTGCCAGCGATTTGCCCAAGGTGAGTAGACGCATTTCCCAACAGTGGCAGACACCCTCACCGAGGTGACTGAAAGTCTGCGAAAGAGAAAGGGAGGGAAAAGGTCTGAGGTACAACGCGGAAGCCTTTTCGAGAGGTACACCCCCCCATCCAAAAAAAAAAAAAAGGAATACAATACTGTGTACTGACGGAGAGCATCCGAGAACATTTTTTGAGAAAAGGCGTTCCAAAAGCAACCGGTGCATCCCCCACTTGATGATGGGAGGTTGAGAATACCGGGGGACTTCGAGGGATCGTAATGCGTGTGCCTCGAATATGTTATCACAACAGCGGTGTGAAGAAATAATGAAAATTAAGCGAATGCAAGGTCTACAGAGGTTTCCCACGATTAACACAACCTTCTAGTACAATTGCAGTACACATTAGCTACCTCGCAAGGAGGAGGTACCCAGCGAACACCTGGTCCTCGACTGTACTACGGAAGCCCAGGTGCCGCCCGATACTCTCCCCGAAGAGGCTGCAGAGGTAAGTATATTCCGAAGCCACCCTTATCGCGGGGTGCTAGTTGTGAAGATGCTGAAGAAAGCACATCTAGGTATACTGTGCCGTGCGGCGCAAAGTCTCAGCAGCACCACCGGAGGAAAAAAGAGAAAAGCCAGGAGGTGATATCAAGTCGCGAGACTAGTCTTCACCTCTCTGCTGACTAGAAAGGTCAGTTGGCTTATCGATGCTTTAGCATCCCCTCCACGGTCCCTCTTAGCAGGAGGGAGCTTATGCTGTGGCTATTCGGTACGCACATACCCTGATGTTGCTCCTAAAATACGTCGAGGAGCCCAGCCCACTCGCATTACCCCTTTGCCCTGTGGGCAGTCTTCATCGCGTAGAGTTGCATCCTGTGGAGACTCGTCAGTGCTTCATGAAGTCCTTTGTGCCGATGTTTGCATTTCATCAGATCCACGTCGACGATGCATCAGCTGTGATACGAGTGCTTCCCTGGCACTCATCACCTCCTGCTAGAAGATCATACATGCCGAAGCCTCTGAAGCAGACCCAGCGCACATCCATGATCAGAGGAACAGCCGTCACCTGGTGGAAATCATACATCAGCGGGTTACTCGAATACTGGGGCAGTATGACTACGTTCCTAAAGGGACTAGTGAAAGAAAAAAGAAAAAACGAAGATGAAGCGGATGTGTCTCGCCGAAGGAGGCTGTATCTTTTTCAAGGATAGTGGTCAGTGGCTCTCTACAAGACACAAATCTATAAATAAATAAAGATATATATATATATATATATATCTATATATATATATATATATATATGGCATACACGTACACCCTTTCTTACTCACGGGAAGTCTTCCCCCTGTAGGATCGACAAAGCCGCCGAGGGGAGAGGACAGCACAAAAAAAAAAGGAAGGCAAGAAGTGTCCAAGAGCCGATAAATTTTACCCCAGGCACAGGAGAGATGACAGAAGAAAGTAGGGAGGCAGGCATTGAAAATCAAGAGCAGCCTAGTTGGAGAAAGGATTAAGAGTCAGAGACAGAAGACCATGGCACTCACTGTATTTCACTGATGCTCAGAAGTCTACTGGAGAAGGATAAAAGCTAGAGGAGAAAAGAAGCTAGGGACGATCATAAGGCGTCCTCTCTACGGAGTGCGAAGAAAGGCCTCACCGGGAGCATGATCGATTCTTTTCTCTTTTGCAACAGGTGCGACAGTTGACAGCACCTCAGCGCCATACGGAAACGTCAAGTTGTGACATGGCACCAATAAGAATTACAACACCCTTTGCAGGTTGAGGTGTGGGTAGCTTTGCCCCTCGCCACCTCTCGCGTCACGTGCGTGTGTGTGTGTGTGTGTGTGTGTGTTATTGGGGGGGGGAGTATCGTCATACAGTACTTGTAGAAAAGAGAAAAAAATGACGCGTGAATGCCTCCGTAGGACATAATCCACTTCTTCGAGGCCAACGCTTGCAACAATACCCTGTAAAAACGCCGACAAGTGCATAGAGTTGAACAGGAAGGCAAGGCATCCAGCAGTGGGGAAAAAAGGTGTACAGCGAAGCAATGGGAGGAGCCCCCCGCCCCCCCCCCTCCCCTTGGTACAAAATTAATGCCATCGATAGCCCACGCGGTTGCGAGATGATAACAACAGGAAACCGCCAATACTTGCACATGCGTTTCCCTGTACAGCTGCTCCACACGAGAACGGTACATCAAGGCAATGGATCTACCGCGAAGTCCCCAGGTGCGAACCAGCCACGGCGAAAACTGAGCGTGAGTTTTGTCAGTTGAAAAGCGATTTGACCACGACCGTTCCTTCACTCCTCCCCCTGTCTTTGTTTTTCTTGCCTCGTCGCTTTTTTTTTCTTTTTTTTCTTTCTTTCTTTCTTTCTTTCTTGGAGATCTTTTCCGGTTTCGAACTAACCCCCACCTCTAGCACTAGTTTACCTCCTGTACATGGCGGTACTCCTCCGGCTTGCTCTCCTCACTTTTCTTGTCCTTTACACGCTTTGCCGCCTGGCGCTTCATGTAGGCAAGACGGTTTTCAACGACACGGTCAATAAGAACATCTGTCGAGAGGGTGGTGCCCGAATCTACTTGTGAGTAAATCCCGGTCGCCTGGGGCACCTCGTGCCCGGTGGTCTTGCGCCCTTCTACAACTTGGTCCGAGAACTTGCCACCGACAACCACGTTGATGCGAAGACTCTCGAGCAGCTCCTTGGTGACCTCTAAAGGCACCCCCATGATCACCTCGTCCACGTAGCGGCAGGACAAGACGCCGAGGACACGCTCATTGAGATTCATGATCGGGTAGTTTTTGCCCTTTTGCTCATTCACCACCTGATCCTCATATACACCAGCAATGAGGTAGTCGCCCAGCTCGCGCGCCTTCTGCAATACACGGATGTGGCCGATGTGAAACAAGTCGAAGCTACCGTCGACGTAAACGATGCGGTCCCCTTGCCGGGGACTTGAGTTGTTGCTGAACTGAACAATTTTGCGGGAAGTGGTCAGGTAGTGCATGGTCGGGCTCTGCTCGAAAAGGCAGTTCTCCAGCTGCACCTCGTCCACTGACTTCAGCATATGATTCTTGGTGCACAGCAGCATGCGGCCCACTAGGTCCGTAGTGGATATGCCCTCAGTACGCTTCACTACCTTAAACCTGCCAGCATCGATGATCTCCTGATAAGAATTTCGGCCGTCTAGGCCGACCGACACGTCGTCGCCGTGCACCACGTAGTCGATCTCGAATCGCTCGACGTCTTTGAGACGTGTGCAGTAGGGATAATTTTCCACCACGTAGTCGACCCATTTGCACGCCCGCAGAGCTTCGTAGCGCTCCTCGTCTTGCATTATCGGTGGACCCTTGAAGCGCATCACCTCCTCGTCGCTGTGACACCCAACGAAAAGCTCATCCCCGAGCCGGCGGGCCTGCCGCAGTGCATTCGCGTGCCCAAAGTGAAGCATGTCAAAGCATCCATCCACCCAGATACGAACAGTACCGGGCTTTTTAGGTGGTAACGGCTTTACGCTGAAGAGTGCATACTCGTCTTCTGGCTCGTCAGCATTCAACCATACTTTTCCCTGGGCCACCCTCGCAATTGACGTGGAAACCGGCGACGGTGTCGTCAACGAAGAAACATGGGTGGACATATTGATGGCTTCAGTGAAATAACTGCGTGCCGCACAAGTCGAAATCAACAGAGAGTTTGGCTGAAGTAAAGGAGGTCCTCGGCGCTTTTGTGGACACGACAACGCAGGACGTGTGAACGCGAAGCTCCTATTACCTCCTGCGTTGCGCCAGGGTGCAAGCCGGGTGGAGAAGCGCTGGCTAGCGCTGAGCACAAAAGTCTCTCCAAAGGACGAGGAGAAGGAAGAGGAGGACACCTTAGAGATTTCACCGCCAATGGTGCGCTCAATGAGGGGAGAAGAGATAGATAAGGATCACCCACGTCAAGGAGGCAGTGTGAATGATCTCAGCACTGCGTGTCAAGTAAAACCAAAAAAGTATGTAGTAATATGAATCGGTAAAAGAAGGAGCAAACACAGACAAAAAAACAAAAAAGGGCGATCAAGAAAAATTCAACGACCACTAGGCCGCAGATCAATGATATAAATATCAATACATATATATGTATATATATATATATATATATATAATGTCTGAGCGTGCCTTCGATTATTTTGGGTATCCCCTTTCCTCAATGGATTGACACACAGCATAGAAATGTGTGTGTGTGTGTGTTTGGTGGGGGGGGGGGGGTAAGACAGAGACCGCAGACGGGTGTTGAATGTGAATCAACACACAAAAAAAAAAAGCAGGAAGAGATAATGAAAATCCACATGAACGTTCTGAGCGCGGGAAAAGGGTAGAAAGAAAGAAGCGCAGCAACACCTCGACGTATGCAGGTAAGTGAGTGTGGCGTTCCATCCGCCCCTCGTCATGCGGCGCTTCTCTTTCTACGACTGGAGTGTTAGCTTTTTTAGCACCACAGCTGAAAAGAAATGCACCAGAAGTGTCATTCCGGACATACGAGGCGCAAATCCCTTCACCTACCTCAAGTCGTTGCTTGAGGTATCATCTCCCATCTTCCGTCCCTCACCACCCAGAAGGTGGACGGAGGGGGGGGGGGGCAGAGCCTACCTTCTGTGGGCTTTACCTCTGCCGTACCGCGCCAGTGTGGAGAAACTACCAGCCCTTCTCGCTCACGAGACTTGCATACTCAGCGCGCGCTTCATGCGTGATACCAGGGAAAGCACAAGAACCACCCGCGCAGCTGATGAATCTCCATGACGCGGAACCGCCGGAAGGGGAGACGACGATGCCCGGTCGGTGAATGCGACTGCTTTTTTTTTCTTCAGAAGTGAATTTTACGAAACGAAAAGAGAAACGGCAGAAAAAAAAAGAGGAAATCAGGTTAGAGGAATCGTGTGTGTGGAACCGCGAATGGTACAAGCGCACGAGACGCACTCACATGAACGAAGACAGACAGGGCGAAGGTAGAACTGATGCAGAAATACAGAAAAGTGAAACGGCGAGCACACATCCGTACGCGCGCATCTTTTCTGCTACAGCGCATGTACCACCGCGACCAGAAATAGAGGTCTACTATCCCGTTTCTCATGCCACCACAGCGCGCTTCGTGTTCTTCTTGACGAAGATGGCACGGTCCTTGCGGGCCGCCTTCTGGCGGCGCTGCAGGAGCGGGAAGGACAGGTTCGGGGCGTGGTACTGAGAAATGCTCAGGTGCTTCACCTCGTGGTCTGGAATGCTTTTCACGCACAGCACCTCGATGTTGTGGTAGCGGGCGCGGTGGCGGGAAGCCAGGTCGTGGTAGGCCTGGCTCACGGCACCGGTCTTGGAGACGTCACGGAACTCCTTGACCATGCGTGTGTACCCGCAACGCTGGCTGTAGTACGCGATGTCGACAAGGTAGTTGCGCGCCGACAGCTTCGCGTCCTTCAGGGCCTTGCAAGAGAGCACATCACCGTGGGTGGCCTTGATCTTGTTCTTGATCTTCATCATGCGCCAAAAGCGGCTTTTGGCGACGACGAAGTTCGGGGCGAACACCTCGAACTTGTAGACAGTGGGCTCGGGGTTCTTCTCCGAGGGGGACTCGCGGCCCACGACCTGGTAGTGGCGGAGGTGCGGCTTGACCATTGTTTCTTTGAGTGTGTTCGTTCACGCACTATTGCTGTTCCTCACCTTCAAATATGATGAAATGCATATACCCAGTGATCGGAGGGGAGCAGCGCACACGCGGAGACGCAGAAAAAGCGGAAACGAGAGAGAGACGGCGAGATGCGTCGCCAGGATAATGTCCCCACCCGACCCCAAAGAAAGCAAGTAGGGCAACACAAACGAATGATGTAATGTGGATGCGGTGGGTAGCGCGAGATGATAAACGTCCACCACGATTCGTGCACATTAATGTGAAGTACCGTAGAAGCACCGGGTAACAAGAAATCGCATGAAGGAAAAGATATACGGGGAGGGGAGATTGTCGGAAATAGAGTGAGGCGAAGACCGAAAGCATAGGAAGGGGGGAAGACGAGGAGGGCAATAAGCAGAATAACTTCTCATACTGCGGTATTCTGCTTACCTGGTGCACGCGGTCCATGAGGGAGTCGAAAGAGACTAGTGCAACAATAACGCTTTGTGGCACAGAGGGAGGGTCAACGCGAGGGGGAAGTCAAAGTCTGCTGCGGGAAAGAAAGACCTGTGCCGCACAAGACGAAGGTACCGTAGAAAATGTTTTAAATGTTATGCATGGCAGTGGTTAGCAGAGCCTGTGGTCATTCCAAATCCTCACATCACACCTTTTCTTCTCCCAACATATACACACACACAGACATACATACACCCACACACTGCATCTGCTGTGATTGCACCACAAGAATAAACGGAACCTATCCGCAGACGGCCTTTCGGCAGCTAACTTTCCCTGCACAAGTGAGTGAACTTTTTTTTTAAATTTTTTGCTTCTTTTCGTCTTTAAGCTTTGGAATGCGGGATATGCCAACTCTTTAGATTGAAGAATCAATTTTAAAGAAGACGAGCCCTCTCCCCTCGTGAGTCAAGTAGGGAAAGAGGGGAAAAAGGAGGGAAGAGAGCGCACTGTGTGACACACTCAACATATATATCGCCAATACGAAATATAAAAAGGTGACAAAGCGGTGTTGCTACACACCAGCGCAGACGTAACTATCATCATCACGGCTGAGAGGCGCAGCAACTCACTGATACTTATGAGGGGATGCCTACATTTGTACGCAGGGAAATGTGTCGAAGGAAGAGAGAGATACCCGTACATCCCCCAACACAAAGCCTCCATCGCTGTAGCAGGAACAATGACCGAGAGGGATTGGAATTGGTAAGAAAGACAAAAGAGTGCCGCTCGCTCTCTCACGTGCACTGGTATGCGTCCGCCCGCCCCGCCTCAGTATTCACAAGGCTCACACCTTTGCCCGCTACGTGCTCGATCCACTCCACCTCTCACTCGTGCAAGATGAAAGACAAGACGGAGAGAAAACGCGAAGGACGAGAGAAAAAAAAAAGGAAATGGGCAGTCGCATGCAGATATTACACAAAGACGCAATATCGGTGTCCACGCGCGCCTTCACACCTCATCTGTTTTCCTCGTGTGGGAGAATTGAGAGATCGGCGCGAAGCAGCCTTTGTTGTCAAGACTGCGTTACCCGTGCCCAAGATTACTCTGGGTCAGCACACACACACACACACACACACACACACACGAAAAAAAAAAAAAAGATGCATGACATGGCAAAAAAAGAGCATCAAGTCGTCAAAGGAGCGGTAGGAGAAGTTGTTAGACACTGCATGCAAGCACACATGAGTGTCTCGATGCGTGACGAAGAGAGCCCCGAGGGGGCACGGAGTCCCTGATTTTTAAAACATGTTGGCATGCGTGTGTGATGATGACAAGCTGGAGGACATGTGTATTAAACTGTATACGCACACACACAAAAGAAAAAAAAAGGTTCGTGTCGCCTTGTTTAGCCAAAGCTCTACCTACCGCTGTGCGAATGACCTAGAAACTTGCAGAAAGCGAGAAGAGTAGGCGATCCACACCTTCCCCACCAAACAATATAAAATCAACACGCCATGCCCAAGAGGGGTAGTTGCAAGATCTCTCCCCAAGAGACAACAAGAGAAGATACTACACCGCCCCCTTTCCTCCCACCGGCGGCACATAAGATGCGCCGGAAGCATCCCGCAAGAGCAGCGCGCACCTCCCCGTAATACCGCTATTCAGGTCTAGTAGCGGGCAATGGCGGCACGCTTGATAAAACGAATGTCGACGCGATGGCCGAAGAGCTCGTGGATGTTGTTGATACCGTACTTGATCATAGTCGGCCTCTCCAGCGAGAGGCCCCAGGCCATCACCGCCACATCGTCGTCAAAACCCATTGGGCGAAGCAGCTCCGGTCGGAAGAGACCGCTGTTGCCCACCTCGATCCACTTGTTCAGACCGGTGTGGAAGCCAAAAATCTCCATCGAGGGCTCGGTGTACGGGTTGAAGGCCGGCTTGAAGCGCAGCCTCGAGACCCCAATACGACGGAAGAAGGAGTCGAAGGTATGCATCATTTTAGCCAGAGAAATATCTCGATCGATCACGAAGCCCTCGACCTGGTGAAACTCACACAGGTGAGTGCGATCCATCTCCTCGTTTCGGAACACGCGGTCAATGCTGTAATATCGACCGGGGCGGAACTGGAGCTTTCCATCCGGCGTGCGACTCGCAAGTTGGGCGAGATTTTTCAACACAAACGCGGACGAACCGGTGGTGTGGGTACGGAGCACATTGCGGCTTGCCTCCTCGAGCTTCCACGGGGTGCGGAAGTGCTCCTCGTGTTGCGCCTTGACGCGTTCCAGGTACTCGACGTCGCTGACCTGCGAAGTCTCCGGCTTGGAGAGAAAAAACGTGTCTTGGAGATCCCGCGCAGGGTGCTGTTGGGGAATGAAGAGCGAGTCAAAGTTCCAGAAGGAGACCTCAGCCCAGTGCTGAGTGTTCATCTCCTGGAATCCGAGCTCCATCAGAATCTCGCGGAATTCCTGGCGCACCTTTAATAGCGGGTGTAGCGCACCACCACTGACTTCGACACCCTGAGCAGCGAAGTTGTACTCCTTGAACTGCTTGTTTTTCCATGATCCGTCGGCTAGCATTTCCCGCGTCAGATCACCCACTGCCTTCGCAGCGCGCTCCGGGGCGTACGCTGTTCCCCTAGTGTAAAGAAAAATTTTCCTCACCTCCATCAAGGCGAGCTTCCGCTTCTTCAGCGTCTCCAGCGCCTTGGCGTCAAGCTGCGCCGACCCCGTCTCAGCGTGCCGTAGTAACTCGCGAACGGAATCCACTACGTCGTCTGAGCCTGGCAGGCGCTGTAGGAACACCTTTCCCTCAGCCTTTGTCGACATGAACATTTTTGACTTGATGCCATTCGCCAACGCAACCCCCATCGCCTCTCTGCCAATTTTGCTGGATATCTCCTCTTGATTCATCTTTCCATCTTTAAGCAGAGTCCAGGCGAGGTACTCGGGGCTACCGTTCGCCAAGATTTGCTTCGCCTCATTAGAAAGCTTCAGTACCGTCTTTTGCTCCATAGTCGATCTGATATAGCTGTCCGCCTCCAGAGACTTTCCGGCTCCTACGACATCCTGATGATCGACCTTGATTGCCTCCGCCACATCCGTCGAAAGCACCCGCTCGGTACTCGAGAGGGCCTTGAGAATGGTTGCCTCGATAGTTGCCTGCTCCATGATTTCAGTGAGTAGCAGCTAATACTGATGAGGGAAGGAAAACTGTAAGATGAGGCTGGCACCGCTTGAGTGAAGGACCACTCTTGTTAGTAATGTTATGTAGTCGGTGATTTTTTTTGTCGAGTGCCCTTTTCAGCGGATAATTGGGCAACTTGCTCTCACGATTGCTCCCTCCTTTTTTTTTTTTTTGTGTGTGTGTATGGGTGTGTGCGTGGCACGTGCGATGGGACTACCAGAAGATAGAAAAAAAAAGAGCAAAGGGTAGTCGCCTGGTGCGGAGAAAACAATGTCACCTACGCCGCTAGCGAAATGAAAATTAACATCGGGTTGTGTACGAGCGTACTTTTGTGTCTGAGGGTGTGTCCAATTGGAAAGACCCTTTCACTGAGCTCCTGCAGTAGTGTTTGCTTACCAACCCCCTCTCCACTCCATTCTTTCAGAAAAAGAGATGCGCAGATGAATAAGAGGCGCAGTATTTCCTGCCGCGTGGTTCTCCGTCCAGGTTTGGGGTTAACCCTCTCCCGGTACGCATTGGCTCACGCACACACACACACACAGAGAGAGAGACACATCTACGATGATAACCGATGTTTGCTGCCAGAGGCACAATCCACTCCAAGAAAACGGCCCGCATTCGCTTTGACTGAAGCTCTCACTTTTCTTTTTCTCCCTATGGGTGCAGCTCACGCATATTTATATATATATATATATATATATATGCATGCTTGAAAGATTGGCTTCACACCCCATGTACACCGACACATGGGCACATGATGGGAAAAAAAAAAGTACAGGTGGGCGGTTTATAAACTTTTTGTAGGAAAAAAAAACAAATGAAACAGCAGGGTGCAAGTGTTCAAGGAAAACATGCCCATGAAAAGGGGCATTACCGTAAGGTTCAACGCACCCTCACAGACGTATACTACGACGTATATATATATATATATATATATATATGTGTGTGTGTGTGTGTGTGGGTATACATGCAACTGTGATACACGATTGCCCCCAAAGGGCGTCCCACACATGCACAGTCCTCGGCAAGCGTGATCCATACTTGAGAAAGATGATGATACACCTTACACGAGTGTGGCAACAAGTAGAGAGATGTGCTTTAATCTCATGTATGCTTCAGGATCACTCTCTGGCCTCATGTGTACCGCGTTGTTCGCCTGCATGATTGGATGCACATGTTTCATGGAACGTGTTTCCTTGAGAGAGAGTGGGAGGGAAGATCGAGTGGTGCACCAGGCCGGGAAGGGGAGGGGATCTACACGGAAAAGGACTAAAGAATGCGCTGAACTACAGCAGTGTGCAAAGCAACATGAAAGTAGGGCGCGGTGTTGATCAGAGTCATTTCTCATAAAGCAGCGCCGCTGCGATACGTAGAAGTCGGACGGCTGGCGCAAGCGCCACGTATTCCTGATTGGGCAATGCACATATTGACCGTGTGATACGAAACTCGAGGGTAAGGTGAAGAGAGAGAGACAGAGACAGAGAAATACAGCAATAAGACAAAATTATCATGTCCTTGCAGCACGGGTGGGAAGTACATTCCTTTCCTAATGCCCAAGAGGCTACCGCATCGCAAGTGATCACGCATGATGCACGACCAGCCGGGGGTAACAAGAGGGGAAGGGCGTATCATTTTCCTGTATTATTGAATTGCAACTCGGGCAGTGGCACGAGGTTGACTAGGGCATGCCCTGCCCAGTACCCTCAATTTTCGGAGTTCGAAGGCTTATCGTTCAAACCCTGAAAGGTGCGCATCACGCATGGTCGGATTGAGCAGGAATACGAACATGCGCGTGGATACGCTAATTAAGAGAAAATATATCAATATAAGCTCTAGTCACAGCGTGTACCGCTTTTTTTTTCCTTTGCGCATAGCAGTGGCCCTTGCATATCATAGGAGTGTCCTCGCCAGCAGCAGTGACATACGCCCCCACTCATCCTCAATCTTCCCCCTTTGATTATTACGCTGGTAACGACCGAAATTAGATGAGGGACAACGCGGAAAAAAAAAAACCTGTGCGACGAGTGGATGTGAATTACAAGGCGGACGCTGACTCAATATATATTTGACAATCATAATATTTGAAGCGTTTCTCAGACTTTCTCTGGTTGCTATGCACCCCCCTCCTCCTTCTTCTCACGTTTTGTTTTTCCTTGTTCGCGAGCGACGCGAGTGCGGCAGCACCACTGCATCAAACTCGTCATTGTAGTAATGGGCTGCGATAAACGAAGCGGCACGCGTCACTTCCGTTTGGGCATTAGAGTCTGCCTCGGACCTCAGTCGTTTTTGTGGTGGCACCGCTGCGACGGGAGAACCTGTGATGCAGCTCTGTCCCCCCCAGACTGCACCTCCTGTGGGCACATGTCCTTTGGCATCGTGGGTATATTGCACGCTCTCTGCTTTCCACGGCACCGATGTCATGCTCATGTCAGCCTCTGGAGCAGCAGAGGTACCATCATCGGTGCTGGTGTACTTGTGAACGCCACCGAGATCATTCAAAACGGTGGTGTGACGCAACCAAGGTGGCAGCATCGCTCGCTTCAGCAGCTTCTGGTGACTCTCCTGCCGCCGTGCGACGTCGATATCTTGCTGGGATATGAGTTGCACTTGCACTGATGCAGCATGACGGTGGCGGGAGCGAAACTGATCAGCTACCGACGCGCGGCCGCGGCGCCTGTCTCCATACTCCTGCTCAGTGAGAATTTCTTGCACATCCACCACACTCGGCGCATCGTTTACAGACGCAAAGCGCGTACGATAAAGCGACATGAACGCCAGCGCCTGCTGGAAGAGAAACGGGTCGCCAGCGAGGGTACACTTCAACTGAACCCCCCGCGGGGGCGACACGGCAGCGGCGGAATGAGCCTGCGGCTTGTCTGCCGACGTCGTAGGAGGAGACGGTTGAGCCAAAACCCGTGACGCCTGTGCCATTTCACGCGCCATGATACCCTTCCACACGTGTCGTACAGGAGGTAACAGAGTCACGAGTGTCTGCTTCTCCGCCAAATGTGCATTTAGCTGCGCCTGGATTACGTGAAGACATAGGCTCAGACTGTCCTTGCCACACCGCGGGCAACGGATGAGCGTCTCAGAAAACTCCTCTACAAGGAAATAGCAGGAGCAGCCGAGACATGGGACACCCCGAATCGCGCTTTTGCGCTGCATCGCCTCGGAGACATCGACGTGATCACCGGTGCTTTTCTCGAACGAGCCTACGACACCGTTAACCCCCTGCGTCCCCTCTGCCTGGGGCGGATGAGCAGAGCAGAAGAATGCGTGAGCGATGCTTGTGTCAGATTTCTGATACACAGCTAGCTGTGCCTGCTTCACGGACTCCACATACCGGCATGGAGGCACGTCTGTCACGCATGCAGACAGCAGCAGACGCGTCACGTGCGCGTACACGAGGGGCAACATGCGCTTGTAGTTCAAATAGTATCGAGTCTCCTTTGAGGATGCGTCGGTGGTGCCAGCGCGTCGGTCTCGCTGCAGCGCATCATCATCCACCACAGGATCTGGAGCAGCTCCGACCAGTGAGCCCTCGCATTCCAGCTGCCGCGCTGTACACCGCATCCCTATAGGAATACCTTCAAGACCAAACATCACACGATCTTCTGTAATCCCCAAGTAGTTCACTAGCTCTTGCACCGTTGCACCGTTCGCACCGAAGACTAGACACATGGCGTCGACAATCAAAATAGTCAGCGGATGATGGCTTGTCATGCGAAAATAGAGCTGCGCAATGGCCGTAGCGCGAAGCGCACCAGCACCCGGAGCGGACGGGTCCCACGCCTGCTCCAGCGAACAACCCACATCCATAGCCGTATGGGTTTATATGTCGGTGTCAGTTGACCCCGTGTAGGAATCCCGAGCTTGATCATATTTAGCGTGTCGTCATATAGGCAAAGAAGGCAGGGTAGGTGGGCATAACAGAATGATGTGAGGAAGCGGCGGAATGCCATACCTGTCGAGGAACATGGTGAGGTATGCGTATCGTACTTTATTGGAACAAAACAAAAATAGCACCTCCCGAGTTAACATGACTCATTTCGTATGTCCTCCCCAACGCACTCTACTTGAGCACTCCGCGAGAAAAAGAGAAGTAGAGATGACGACGACGATAAACATATGTGCCTCTAGTGCTGTGCATCCAAAGACATGGCAAGCACCGGGAGGCCCCTGACACGTCGCGCGCACTCGCAAAACCGGAGCAAAGCCAGAGCAGGCCGACACTTTGCAAAGCGAGAAGGCGATTAGCAGTTCGGGTCCATTTTCTTTTTGTTTGTTCGCTTGCTTTTGTTTGTTTACGTGAACATTAATTAAAATCTCCACACAACTTTAGTGGAACAGTCACTGCATTTGGCCGTCTGAAAGTAAGCGTCGTGTTGCGCCGTCGTCGTCGTCCACATAAGCGGGCCAACTCTAGTAGGCCCCGCTTGCTAGCTACAAAGGGGTCCCCTCCTTAGGAAAAAAAAAACAAAAAGGACACCCACGGAAAAAAAAAAAGAAACAGCTACACCCTATCAATGATATCCGCAGCAACAGCATCGAGAGGTATCGACTGGGACCAAAGCTCACAACGTGCAGTCGAGAACTAATTACAAATACCTATCACTGAGCCCGAGCACGGCCTTGTGGCACTCGACCCTCATATCCTGTGTCCGTATGTAGAGCCACCACACCTCCCCCGTAGCGTTAAGGAAGGTCTCATTGATCGAAAATTTGAAAAAAAAAAACACCCCCTTTCGCCAAAAAAAAAAAAATTCAGCGTTTCTACTTCTTTGAAGCCTTTGGTTTCGCTTTCGGTGCCTTGGTGGCAACCTCGGATGCCGCTGATGCAACCTCACCCCCATCAGCCTCCACCGGAGAAGGCTCAGGAAGCGGTGGTGGTACAGTTGATTCAGGCAGTCCCTGAGGCACTTGCTCTTTCCCTTGAAGTGGCTGAGTGTCCTGCGGCTGCGACTGAGGCTGCTGCGCTTGATTCACCTGCTCCTCATCACGCACCTCTACATCCCCGCCATCGTCCTCGTCTCCGTCGCCCCTATCGACGCCGTCACGCAAGGGTCGTGGGCCAGGGGGAAAGCGCGAGAAGGTCACGCGAAGAAAACGCTGCCGGACCTCCTTGGCGTGGATGGCAATTAGAGCGTCCACGGCCGTCTCTGTGTCCTTGTAGGCGACAATCGCCCCCTTCGGACCTCGTCTATAAAAAGAAACTGGCTCAAATCCTGCGCCCTTCATGACCCCATTCAACTCGTCGTCCGATATAGCTTCGGTAAGGTTTGCGATGAACAAATTCTTGTCCGGATGCACTCGGCCTCGCACATTCACCGGCGCACGCGGCGCCGTGCGGTGATGGTAGCCAGTGGTGAAGAGGGCAGCCTGCGTGGCTGGATCAGTTGCCGACTTCGTTTCCCACTCGGTCTCTCGCTCTTGGTAACCGCTAAAGCGCTTCAGCCGCAGCACACCCCCGCGGAAGGGACAGTGCTGGAGATATTGAACCGCCGTCAAAGCATCGCCGGGGTGCTGAAACTGGGCAACCACGTTGGTGCGATCGCGAAACTGCCGCTTCAACGAGTTGACATTGCCAAAGACCTCCAAAAGAACCCATAAGTCGTACAATGGGACAGACTCGGTCACACAGCTCACCATTACAGTGCACCCGTCCGTCACCGATCCCGGATAACGCCCCACGCTCCCACACGCGCCCCTCCCTGGAGGGGCTGCCCCTGATGGGGACTCGTACGGACCAAAGCCCATCGCAGAACCACACCCCGAACCGCTCCCTCGACCGCCGATACCGCCACGGATGGCACCCCTGCCACCTCGCATCACCGGCTTAGGCGCCATATCATGAATACCACCGCACTCGGCACCGTGCTGTTTCATTGGACCGTGGTCGTACGCACTATCAGAGCATGGTCCACTGCCACCCCGCCCCCGGCCATAGGGAGTGACGGTGAGTGGTTCAGGCTGCAGTTGCTGCGGGTGTGGCAACTGCGGTGTCGCACTAGACGAGGCACTTGCCGGAGTGGCGCCATCACAACCACGAGCATCATCACCGCTGTCCCAACCGGTACCATACGCACCGGGCTGCGCTGCGTTATTCGATGCCACGCCATATGTATTCGAGTGTGTTGGTAACGGGGCGTTGGCGGATCCTAGGGTCGCTGGGTATACGCAACCGCTGTTATTGCCGTTGAAGGGGTGCGGCCGATTGAGCTGAGGAGGCTGTTGCACAGAATCGTAGCGGTCCCAAAGCGGCTCGAAGTAGAGCTTGACGTAACAGCAGTTAGGGTATATGGCGTTGTTATGAAATTGGTCCATGGCTTGTTGCGCTGAAGCCACCTCGGCGAACTCGACAACACCCGTCGTCGTCGGACCGCACGGGCCGCAAGACACACTCAGAGGCGGGGCAATCATGCTGAACATCTGCATAAGCACGTCGCGAGTGATCGGGTAGCGGCAGTCCTCTACAACGACGCGTAGACGCGAAGACGACTGTGGGGGAGTCGGCATAATAGCATGGCCGCTGCCACCGACTCGATTGGGGATCGAGATGCTACTTCCGGTGCTTTGCGGCATTGATGGGGGTATCTGCTGTTGCGGCTTTGGATACAGGTGTTGCTGCTGCTGCTGCTGATCATACTGCTGAAACTGCTGCGACCTGGAGTTGAGGTGCGCTTGGGAATACGGCTGGGACGAGATGTTGCCGTGTATGGACTGCTCTTGCAGTGCACCACTACCGACACCATAGCCGTACCCAGTCATCTGCGGTTGTTGGAACTGGTTTTGCGCCGGCTGGGGCATCGCAGGTTGTTGCTGCTGTGGTGGCACCTGAAGCTGCTGTTGGGGGACGTGAAGCTGCTGTGGTGGCACCTGCATGTGAGCATCCACGCGAACAGAAGTCCCAATAACGTTGACGGAGCGGCGGTTAAGCAAGGCCTGTGCCTCCTGCCTCGTGCGCATCGTGACAATGGCCTGACACGCGTTTGAGTTCATTTCAATGTTCGTGGCGGTTCCGTACATTAGTAACGCCCGATGTATGTCGGACTCGATACACCCCATGGGAAGGTTGCTGAGGACAACAGTAGACATCGCGAATCAACAACGCTCACAGTATCAGTAGCAATACAGAATCAAACAGAAACAGGAAATGGGTCGTTTGTAAGGGAAAAAAAACAGGGCGATATGGGGAGCATATACTTATATATATTTCACGATGCAGTAGTCAGACAAGGGCAAAACGAAAAAAAAAAACACAGAGGAACTGCCGTCCACGAGTTCTGCCAAACGGATGCTGTCAACGCGTAGAAAACCGAGAGCGCCTATAACAAACTCGTATAGGACAAACGCCTTTAATATGCGTAACAAAAAACAGATCAACAAAAAAAAAAGAAACCGATACGAAACGCTCAGAAAGTATAATGTGTGACTGTTGACCCCGTGGAGTGAAGTCATAATATGTGCTCCTCAGGAAATCGAAACGGCTGATTTTAGGCAATACGTTCTGATTCTGAGAATACGACGACCTCTAAATCAGTGATAACAGCACACACGCACACACACACACACACACCGTTTTTTTCTACCCACTGTTGCGCCCGCCTCGCGGCACTCCCTCAAGTTAGACAGGGAAGAAAACTATATTTGCTCCCCCTTCACTCGAAAAATTTCTAGGCGAGAAGGAATTAGAGTGGGTGAAGAGGGAATTTTTAGAAGGTGTCTTGGACAAAAAAAAAGACCTGAAGAAGGCCCCACCCCACAACAGCACCTTTTTTTATTTCCTTTTGCCTTTGTTGTTCGTGATACGAATTCAAATCGCCTTTTCTTTACTGGGAGGAGGAGGAACGAGCGGGAGTTGATGGGTCACAGTCGACTCGATCCCTTGATTTGTTTTCTTTTCTTCTCGAGTTGTGGATGTGGTGTCTGTCGGCCCTCCTCGCGTCTGATTTCAAAAAGAGATGAGTGAGATGAAAAAATCAGGGGCGATGAAGCGGGAAAAATAGAAAAGCAGTCGACCAACCGCCGGGTCGAGGATTGTGATGACTGCCTGTCTGTGCCTGTGTCTGTGTCTGTGGGAGGGTCAAGTAGTCAAAGTCTTTTTCGTGCGTGTCGCGCAGGATTCTTAGCCCCACAAGGGTGCGATAACACCGGCGACGTTTGATGAAAAAAAGCTAGAGAAAACATGCCAGACACGGGGACGCACATATACAGACAAACAAAAAAACGTAAGGGTCGAATGGTATCGTGGGAAAAAGGAAGACCACGTCAGAGAGAGAGCGGAGTGAATAAACGGGAGAGTCGGAGTGGAGCTGTATAAAATCATCAACGCCAGCCGTTGCTCATACACTTCCCTTGTCTTTTTTCTTTCTTTTATTTTTTTTTTGCTCAATTACGTGTATCTTGTATCTACCACCACCCACTGCTTCCTTGACTCGATGTTTTTTTCTCCACTCAAGCGAGGTAGCTTCAATTTGTGACCGCGATGCAAACATGCATGTGCGCATGGGCTGGCTTAAGCCCTCCTGATAAATAGAAAAGCAATAAGTCGGTATCTATTTTTTATTATTATTTTATTCTTCTTTCTGACTTTGCGCATACACATATGTTCACGTTCACTTTTTTTTTCTTCGGGGGGGGGTTCCTGTTATCCTCACTCGGGTTTTGTGTAATAGCACGCTTGCATCTTCGCATGCGATCAGGTGGGCGTGCTGGTGGATCAAGCTTTAGTATTGCTGGGACATTTTGTCAGGGCCACCCTAGCACACACACACACACAAGCATCAAGGAGTGAGACGCAAGAAATTCATGAGGAAGAAAAAAACTTTTTGGCATCTTTGATGCATGGTTCATAGAATAGAGCACGTGCAAACACCAAGGAATACGCTGGTGCGTCTAGACGTGAGCGCTCAGACGTATGCCAGGATGCGCCCACACACTTCTATTCTTTTGTTTTCCCTTCGTATAACATTGGCAGCGACGCCAGTCGATACATAAATAAAAAAAAAGAATTGTTTTTCTTGTCGCTATCACCAACATGGGGAATGCTAATCTGTTCATCAGTTTCTTCGAAATCAAATCATGTAAGCCAATGCAGGAGGCGTCAGTAGCACCGATCACAACTCTGCCACCTCGCCCACCCACCCCCCTGTTGCGGTGCGAGCACCTCACCTACTGCGGGGATACATAAGTGAAGCAAAGAGCAAAAGATGCCAAACAACTCGGCGCGCACAGATTCCACCAACCTCTTCTTGATTTAACAAAGCCTCTCTCCCCAGAGGAAGCGACTCCGGTAGTATGATGACAAAGGATATCGATTCTATACACAGGTGGCCGAAACGGAACCGCGAGCACACGCATATGTGGATGAGAAAGCGGGTAGCGAAGGGCAATCAAATGGTAAATAGATCACACAAGTTGCCAGAGCAAGAGCCGCTTCTCAGAGTTTTCAGTCCTTATAAACATTCATTGGGCATGTCCGTCATCCTCAATCGTCTAGATGTTGATTTCCACTAACTTTTTGTTTCGTTTGTTTCGGACAGTCGAAAAAAAAAAGGAGAGGATGGGAGGAGGGGGATGTCAGCCGGGTGGGTGAGCTACACATAGCTTTACAGTTTCTAGACAAATCCGACTGCACAAACCGCCCAAGATGGGGTAGACGAGTGTGCATATCTTTTTCGGACACCGAGCCAGATGAGGGCACACACCCCCCCCCTCACACACACACACACAGACGTCGTAACCATGTATACAGTATTAAGTAGGGTCATCTCCCCGACTACTTGATACCGAAGCCTACAAGAAGCATATTTGCAGGGGAGAAATCCATCAGGGAAAAGTGAGCTGAACGAGACGGTAGATTTGGAGTGGGGGGATGAGGTGAAGGAAAATAGATAGCCAGACAGTGTGGAAACACAGCGAAGCTGCTGGCGTGGGGTGGAAAGCGCAAAGACACTGTACGAAGCGCAGAACAACAAGTAGTGCAAAGTAGAGAACAGTGTACGTACACACGTTCGTGTCAGCAGCGTTTTTGTGGGTACAGAGCCACACGAGCAACATACATGGCGACTCGAGCGTCAGCGAAACGAGCAAAAAAAAATTGCCAAGGATAAAAAATAACAGTTAAATCAAGCGTGCAGCACTGACCGACGGAAATATGTCCACAAGGGAGTGTGTGAAGTTGACAGAAACACTTTCCCATCCGCTCGCCCACACCAGCCCCATACCTCTCATCAACTCGTTTTATAAAACCAACATTGAGAGGCTTGGGATCCATGGGAAGGGGAGATGATATTGGGTCGCAACGCCGTGCACAAGAATAATAATTGATATTATTATTACATATATATATGCGGAAGGAAACGA
This sequence comes from Endotrypanum monterogeii, assembly GCA_000333855.2. NCBI lineage: Eukaryota > Euglenozoa > Kinetoplastea > Trypanosomatida > Trypanosomatidae > Endotrypanum > Endotrypanum monterogeii. The sequence continues at coordinate 303,143 of CM007316.1, read as the reverse complement.
ACGCAATGCAAGCTGCGCAGGCCAGCAGCATCCCTTCATTCCCCCACACGCCTCCACACACCCCTCGAAGGCGGAGCAGGGGGAAGTGAGGTCACAAAACAGATTAGCCGATTAACTATTAACACATGTGCGAGTATACACAGAAGCATGCACAAGGAGCATATGCGCATATCTATACCCCCCCCCACCACACACACACACACCGAGATAAAAATGATCAACCTCACCCCCAAAAAGGTCAGGAATCAGGAACGTCCCGAAAGAGAAAAAAATCAGTACACTTGCTTTTGTTATGAGCCCAACCTGGGCCACAGCCTTGGTCGTCGTAGCCTGTCGCTCTCACGATAATAAGACTAATATCCACTCTTCCCCATGGGAGACAGAGCGATAAGGAAGTCATCAATACACAAGAAAATTGCTGAGAACCAGGAAATAGTCGGTCACAAGTCTGTGAATGTTTGCATCTCGAATCACGACGAACAGGTGACACTGTTCACGGAGAGGAGGAAAGAACAGGGCAGAAAGGGAAAAGTGAAGCTGTGGGGAGCCCTCAGACGGGGGAGGGTAGAGGGGGGGAGGGTAGAGGGGGGGAGGGAGGGAGGGAGGGGGAGGGAGGGAGGGGGAGGGGGAGGGAGGGAGGGGGGTCGTTGAACACCAACGCGGAAGAAACCGATGCGATTCTGCCGCGAAGAGTAAACAAGGACAGCCTCTGTGGCCCAGCGAGTGGTATACGTGGAACGAGTTACGTAAAAAGAATGATGCATCCGACCGAAGCTATGAGCAGCAGCTTGGAAGACATATACACACACAGAGACACAGACACAGACACACACAAAGCGAAAGAGAGAGAGACAGAGAGAAAGCACAACCCCCATAGTGAGTCTCCAGATACCCGCCCTCTTCCCTCAACGGCGCATGAAACGCTGTTCCAGAGAAGGGGAAAAAGGTAAGATTTAGCTAAGGAGTCGACGCCTGTATCATGTCCTGGATCGAAGATTGATAGCTTCGTATCAAATGAAAAGGTGCCTGAGCTGCAAAGAAAGAAGCGAAGGTGCGTATGCACGGAATGTATTGCGTCACATCGAAAAGTAAGACGTCCATATTCGCCGCGGACTGAAAAATGTGCTGAGATATGTCAATAGAAAGCGGAGGTGGAAGAGAAAAAACTTCATCGAGATACTACAAAAATAAATGTATACAGGTAAAAAAAAAAAGAGGGGTAAAACAAACAAAAACAGAGAAACAAATAAATAGCCCTCGGTAATAACATAAAATGCGTTGAGAAGGGGGAGGGGTCTGTGCGCTTACACAGACGTGTGAATGTGCGAATGTGTGAACACGGGGAAGGGAATCAAGAGAGAAAACAAAGAGGCGGAGAAGAAGGGAGCAGAGAGGAGACAGCGAACAAGATGGAGAAGACGATAATAGAAGAGAGTTCGGAGGTTTCCGGGTGGTATGAGGAGAAAAGTAAGACGATTTGTGTAGACATCACGCATTCCGCCTCTTTTCCCCAGCAACAAGAAAACGGTAAAGGAAAAAAAACAGATGAGATTGCAGACTCGCGAGCGCCGGTCAAAAATGGTGGGCGTGCGCAGAAAAGAGGGAGTGGGCGGAAGGACTGAGAGTGGCCGCCTGTGCCTGTGTGTGTGTGTGTGTGTGTGTGTGTGTGTGTGTGTGTGCACGTGGAGGTCAGCAATGTCTGCACTCCACTTGGCAGCATACACACGCACAAAGAAATCCACAAACACATGCACACATGTATGCGTTAGCCCAGCAAATTAGAGAAGGGACTACAAGGACAACAACGCGCGCGCACACACTAACCCTCATGCGCGAACCACTTGTCCTGACGACTCCTATATTCTCTCTCAAGTTGATGCGCATAGGAACGTCCGAGGAATAAAAAAAAAGACCCCGTGCACACACGTGGCACGTCTTCAAAGAGAGAAATTTGACGCGTTAGGAGATGCGTTCAATGGGAAAAAGACACGACGACAAGCGATTGCGCACTGAAATAGCTGTTCCACGTTGCAGTACTCCGACTATATATATATATATATATATATATATATATGTTAAAGTGAAGAGTGCCCGCGCAGGCACTCGCGCGCACCCGAACGGGCGTACAAAAGAAGAAGAAACAGTGATCATATTTCCGATCAAATCAAGCCTTTCCTTATTATATCGTCCCCCTTTTTTTTTTCCGTAATTCTTAGGACGTACCTTACAACGAGTAAAATCTTTTCCTTCCTACTTTTTGTTGTTTTTATAGCTCGCAATACACCGACACTCAAGGACAAAGGAAAAAATGGGCGCTGGAGAAATACGAGAGCCAGAGGAGGCAAAAAAAAAAAAAAATGAGCCTGTCTTCCTGCTCACCCCTCCCCGCGGCGTGTGTCTACTCGAGCAGGGTCCCCAGACGCAGCGTGTCTGCGACCTGCACACCCAATGTGCCTTTGCTCTCTATCACGCACCCCCTCCTCAGCCTTGCGATGCTTGAGCAGGAATTAAGGGTAAAGGAAACAACAATGAAACCGCACTCGCAGTCTACAGGTGTGGTTCCCCACCTGCACTCACACAACGAAACACGCGATCGAACCAAAAAAAAAAAAAGAGCGCTACCACTGAAACGACGACAGAAAGCCACACATCATCATCATCATCATCATCATCGTCTACACTAGCAACAACAACAACAACGGTAGAGAAAAGGGGGAGAGAGGGGGGACATCAGAGAAAACAAAAACTCTATCGCGTCACCATGAGCGTCTTTGTTGAACAAACGCATGTGAAGAAAGCACCAGACAAAGCCCAACGCGACAAATACAACGAGCATCGGCTAGAAGGGGAGAAGAGGGATAAGTAAGTCCTACGCGCTCACCTGCTCATCCGCGGCCTTGTTCTCCAATGGGACAGGGTCATCACGCGGTCCCTCGACGAAGATGACGTTCGACTTCTCCTCGTCGCATACGGATGCCTGACATTCAAGGAGCACCCTCACCGAAGTCGCCACGTCCGCTAGGTGCACCTCGAAGGAGCCATCCTCAGCTTTGGTGACGCGCTCGGGATTGATCCCCTTGCTGTTGAGAAACGTCATTACCTCAGTATCTTCGTAGGTGTTGCAGCCGGTGATCTTGATAATGCGCGAGGGCACAGCCTTGCTGCGCTGACCGGGACTGCGGTGGCGGGAGGCGGTGAAGTCGTACTGAACCGTTTCGGCGTCGAGTGGGTCGCCTTCGTCCGTGCATGGGTAGCGCTCCACGTAGTTCGGGAAGAGCTTGCCGCTCACCTGGCCACCTGCATACGGCACGCGGTGCATGTAGGTCACAATCGCCAGCGCGTCGTCCGGTGAGGCTGCTTTGACGGTCAGGATCTCCTTCTTGTTCTGGTTGCGCCGGATCGCCGTCACACCACCGAAGGCCTCCATAAGAGTGAAAATAGACTGCAGCGGCTCGGTGGTTGGAACAAGGGTGACACTGACGAACACCGTCGGTGGCTGTCCATACGGCTGGTACTGCATATAGTTCATGTGCGGCATCATGGCGCCAACACCAGGAGCCATGCCACCGCGCTGAGGGTAAGGCATGTAGCCAGCCTGTGCAGCCATTGGATCAAAACCAAACCCGCCGCGACCACCGCGTCCGCGAGCACGAGCGCCACGCATCATACCCGCGCCGCGCATAGCACCTGGAAGGCCGACAGTAACGCTCATCATGTCCATGGGAGGATTGGGAGCGTACCAGCCATCCATCTGCTGTGGAGGCAACATGGCAGGGCCTGGATTGTTGAAGACCGAAATCGGCGACTGATGTGGTGGCACAAGCGGCATCTGAGTGATCGGCTGTGGGGGCATCGACTGAGGTATCTGAGGACGCTGCTGAAGTGGTTGAGACGCAATTTGAATTGGGGGCTGCTGCTGCATCTGTGGCGGCATCTGTGGCGGCTGCTGCATCTGTGGCGGCATCTGTGGCTGCATTTGTGGCGGCATCTGTGGCTGCATTTGTGGCTGTGGAGGCATTTGTGCCTGCGGGGTCATCTGCGGCTGCGGAGCAAATATATTGCCGTTCTCGAAGGCGGAAGTCTGCAGCACTCCACCGCCGTTACCGTTCACCGGGGTCGAGTTGCCGTTTGAGATCCAATTTGTGTACTGCATTGTCATCTTGTTACCGTTGTTGAAAATATTACGGTTGTTGAGACTTGACATCACGCGCTCTGCGGCGAAGTTATCCGGAAACTGTGCCACAACGGAGGTCTCCTGAGGGTTGTTTGTCGGTGTTATTTGGATCGAGTTGCACGAAACACCGACACTCTGGAAGACGCGGCGCATGACATCCTCCGTGACGGGCTGCTGGATTTCTGACACGCGGATACTGATTGTGTTCGTGGGCTGCTGAGAGAAACCGCCGAAGCTGCCTCCGCGACCACCACGACCGCCACGACCGCGCATGATGTAGTGCAAGTGTTATGTTAGATAATAATAATATAATAAGGGACTCGCTCCGAAATTGGGGATAGGGGTGGAGGCGGCGGCAGCGAGAAGCACAAATAAAAGAAACAGTAGAAACTGAAAGCACAGAGGAGCCAAGAGACTATGGAAACAAAGAGGCGAAACGCAAATAGAATAAGAAAATTGAATATTGAAAATACATCGAGTCACCAAAGGGGGGACACGGGTTGTAAGTGAGAAAAAAAAATCAAAATTGTTTTTTTTTTTTTTGGGGGGGGGGGGGGGGAAGGAGGATGGAGGAGGGAGGAGGGAATAGGGGAACATTGACGTGAAAAGAACAGCGCCGTAGGGGATCAGATCAAGCAAAAAAAAAACCCGAGATGTGGTAATGGAAAGGAAAAAATATGGGCATAAGAAAGCAGGGGAGGGGTGATACGCAAGTGCCGCGTCGTATCATGGGTCTTCACCACCACCACACCGCCTGCGTTCGTTGTGATTCAACCACTCCTCAATGTGTCGCTGATCACAACTCATCTACTACTGCTATGATTGACCATAGCTAAGTTGGAACATAAAAGAGAGCTTGATTTGCCTGGAGATGACGCACACCATCGAAGCGCAGCCAGCTTCGACGGAGAGGTATGTGTTTGGAGGGGAAAAATAGCCCACGGGAGAGAAATGCAGCCCTGGATACACGGCCGTCACGAAGCGACTCTTTTTTTTGCTCTAGCCTTTCCTGCACAAAAATCGGTTTTTTTTTACGTTTTGGTGACCCTGGTAGAGAGTAGCGAGGATGAAGTAAAGAAATCAATTTCTATTCACACTGTGAACGGCACACAAGCAACGTACGGAAAAAAAAAAACTTAGCTTGAAGGGGGGAGGAGAAAAACGTTGATAAGGTCAGGGATAAGAATAGGTAATCATTAATGATCATACCAACTTTAATAAGAGTGGAATCAGATGTGCAGAGGGGGAGGGGTGAAGGGGAAAAAACTCCCAAGAAACAATCACGGATAACATTGGAGAATAGAATACATATTTTTAGAGTCACAATAAAAAGAAACAATTCAAAAAAAAAAATCATTAAAACTGCTTGCACATCTTATTACAGGTGTGCCACGCACATGCACAGACATGTGAGCACAGGGAACATAAGCATCGAAAGGCAAACATTCGCTTCCCCACTCTTAGGGCCTTACTTTCTTCTTGAGTTGGCACGACGTGGGAGCGGTTAGCAGGGGACATTCTTTTTTTTTGTTTTCGTGATTTCCTGAAGAAATTATCAACTGGACGATTTAAAAAATGTCAGGGGGCACGGATTTTGTCTTTCATATGGTTACGAATGCAACCGATCCTCTCCCCGCCGTAGGTATTATGCGGAAAGAGAGGGAGGGGAGGAGGGTACTGTCGGGTGCGTCACAGCTTCGCAGTTGCCGGAATCGAGAGAGAAACTTGGAATCCAAGCCCTGCAACAGAAGAATGTTTCCCTCCGCACGATGCATCACACGGATCCCGATCACCTCACACAAGAATCTGCCGTGCAGAAATGTCTGCTGTAACGAAAAGAAAAATCACGTCGTCGGTAGATGGCAACGATCAACGGGGAGATGTGGGCACCACCCAACGCTGATGAGGTCACAGCGCCAGTGTAGTGGTACCGCTACTGTGCGTGTGGAAGTCGGTGGAGCCATCGTCGGATTCACCAACTAGGATGCACTTATTTTTCGTCCCACACCCGATGGAAACATCGGCTCGAGAAGCTAGAGTTCCGCATACGCACGCATCACGCGATCCCTTGACCTTCCTCCTCGCGTAAGAAATTGTGTACCGCCTAACCTCACCGTATCTCCTGTTTCTGGAACTCCATCTCGCCAGACAGGAGCTGACATGAACTCCTGCGCCTTCGGTCCCTCACCGGTATCCATCCTTGCTGGTCTTGAACCAGCGGGCATTCGAAGCTCCCGCTCTCAGTGAAGACGAGACGACCGAGTGCAGGGAAGGGACACTGAGTCCCTCCACACAGATACGTGCACCTAGACGGCGTCATCAGTAGTGGCTAGAAGCGCGCATGGGCACGAGTAACTTCCTCGGACAAACCGCTGTCCATCAGTGGTGTGATACGGCGTTGAAGGCGTCCGCGTCGCTACCATCGATAAAGAAGAAGAAAAAAACGTAGGAGGTCGTCTCTGTACCGTCAAACGTGCAGATTGAATACTTACTATGTCCCCCATGTTTTCCGACCTCCGATCAACGCACATCCACCCACACATGGAAAGCGAGAACCGTCACCATGATGGTAGAGCAAGCATCCCCTGCGCATCAGGGAATATGAGGAAACAATATTCCAACGACAGTGCGGTGTCCAAGTCGACAGGATCTGCCACCGCTGAGACTGTGCAGGCCAACAGCATAAAGCGCAGGACGGTTACCCCAAAAACACGTGACATCCCCTCCCCTCCCCTCCCCCCCCAATCATTATGCGATATCGGCGCCAATTCCCCCATCCTTACACCCATACCGTCGATTCCAGCTCGAGCGCGGATTCACACGGAAGCGACCTCACTCAACAAACAACAAAAATATCCCCCCCCCCCAGTTGCGATTCTTGACGTGGTTTGGTGCTTTACACCGGTTGACAGCGTCGAGAACGATTTTCATTACATACTCCTGTCGAGCGCGCCCGGCACCTACTTGAGCTCAAGTGGGTATATGTAAAGATGGATGCATACAGGAGTCACATCTCTTGTTATTCTATTCCCTCAGTGAGGGGGGAGGGGTAAGTGGAGTTATCGCGCCGGCACACCACAGGAGGAGTCAAAGGAAATTTTTAAAGGGAGGGAGGGAGGGGCTACTATTCCGGTGATGCTGCAGGAAGCGCGGTAGTGTGCTCTGTTGAATGAACAGATTGAGTGAGATTAAGTACAGCGCGAGAAGACGCGAATGGTAAGCAAGTGCTCGAGTATCCGAGGTTCATGTGACCAAAAATCCTTTCATTTTATTTTTTCGAGACGCAGAGGAGCAGCGTCCGTATGGAAGGGAAATGCGCTGTAAACCTGCGGTGAAGCAATGCACCCCAGGAGAAATATATATATCCGAAAATTATATCCAAACGCTGCGTCAGAAAGCAAGAAGAAGAAAAAAAACGTGTGGGGGAGGGAAGAGTGTAGATAGAAAATGCTCAGATGCGCTTACTTGGTGTGTCGGGGACAAAAAAAAAAAACTCGGTATATGGTTACCGCCGTCAGCTGTATCCTTTACGATGAGGGCAGAGACGAAGTCGAGTAAAGCTGTATGGAGCGGGCCGGTGAGATTGAGTAGAGATGCACAGATCGGTGGTTGAATATATATATATATATATATATATAAAGAGGGGGAGCAGCGGGTAGACGAAAGGGTGCGGGCGCGTTGAGATATTAGGGATTAGAGTGCCATGATTTAAAAAAAAAAAAAGTAGTGATAACGTGGACACTTTTGGGAAAATGTGCAGGAGAATAGATGTGCCTATGAGCGGAAGGTGAGGAAGAGCAGCGGGGGGGGGGTGCCCCACCTTAGGGTATTTATTTTACCGATATGGTTCTTCGAATTCGATGCCGTCCTCGACCTACATTTTGTCGATGTTGGCAGTCGCCGCTTCCAATTGCTCTTGCTGAAGGTTTGTAGGAGATGGAGCGAAATGAGAAGGAGTATCGCCTGTCGCAGGGTGATCAGCTAGTGCCTATACAACTCTTGTGAATTCGCCCCGTCCCCGATAATGATCCACACACGGTGTGTGGCGTATGCAACTGCGCATCACCTCAAATCGGAGTCGATACGATTTTTTTGTGTTATGGGTTAAGTAGTCCCCTGCCCCTCCCCCGCCGCCACCATTACGCTCTATAACGTCGTGGGATATTCAGCCCCCACTCTGTAGCGCATGAATGCTGCACTCGGAGGGTAAAATCCTGGTCGACATGTGCATTTCTGACGATGGAAGAGTACCGGCACATAGAGACTGACGCTCATGTTCACCTTTCCACTGTTCGGTGGTCAAGATCATGGGCACTTTTGGGGGCAAAGAGCATGTGTGTACGTATTTGTGTGCCCACGCGTGTGTACGTCTCCATCCTGCCTCCCTTCCACCACTCAGGCATTCCACGACGACTGGACGATATCTTCACCTACCCGTTGTGCAGACATCATAGACTGAAAAGCAAAGCGGTGCGTTGAACAAATAACGAGTAGAGAGTATACAGCGCGCAAAATGAGAGTTGTCAACGTGCACCAAGTACACGCGAGAACGCGTACACACCCAGGCGTACACACACAGGCCATGAAACATCACACGAAAAAGACAGCAATACAGAGACACACGCACACGATCACTCGGTGGAGAGCGAGGGTGTAAAGATCGGAAACACACACACACAAAAAAAAAAGAAATGCACGTACACACGTGCGCTGGAACAGGCAAATGAAGAGGTCAGCGGACCTCACCACGAGTAAAAACAGACAAAAACACGAAGGAAAGTACAAAGAACACCTGAGCATTGAGAAGAAACGAAAACAAACAAAACAAACAGGTAAAAAAATACAAGCAACCGCTCAGAACAGAAACGGGGCTACAGAACACCGACTAAACGTTATACCAGTCCACGAGAAGCAAACTGAAAGGCAAAAACACATAATCACAAATCGCCGGTGTAAGCGACCATCGACCACAGAAAATAGAAAAAAAAAGGAAGGCATAAATTATATATATATATATATATAGAAAAACACGGAGACAAAATCATCAACAGTCAAAACAAAGCCGACGGCATTAGCTTTGTCATCCACTAGAGAAGCGTGAGAGGGTAATTATAAAAAGAAAGAAACTGATAAGTAAATGGGAAAAGAGAGAAGGAAGGTGAGGGGAGGATGGTAGGACAAGAGCAAGGGGAACAATGAGATGAGGGAAAGACGCACACATACACACACACCTATACAGACAGACAGACAGACATATATACACACGCACAATAGACAGAAAGACGGAGGTGTGGAAAAGAAAAAAGGGAACGAGCGAGCATTACACGGAAACAAGATGCGGAACACTAGAAAAATTTGAACGGCGAGTCACAAAAATATAGCAGTGAGCGAATCCCTGCGGGAATGCATCATCAAAATAATGCGCGCCCGCTGCGCAAATCCGAGGCGTACCTTGTGCACAGAGAAAGACAGTGTAATGACATACATGCAAACAACAGCGAGAGCGCAGGCTTGGGTCTATGAGGAACGCGTTCAAGGACAAGCACCTCGAAACTCAGTTACGTTCCAGGAGTCGTGGCGGCAGCCGGGCTGATGTATCCCAAAGTTTGGGCTTTGCATCATCTGTCCAGGTGCTTTTTTTTTTTTTGGAAAGATTCTTCAGAAAGGGAAAGGGAGGGAGGGAGGGAGGGGGGGGGCGAGCAGGACGAAAGGGGCGAGAGCAGGGGCATTTTTCCTTATTTTTAGAATGGCGCTGGTCATCGCAGAAGGTAAACATACTACTACGACTGCTGAAAAAAAAAAACGATTGAGGCCAACAGAAGCGGCCTCATTGCGCCGGTGTCGCCCCTCCCCTCAAACCCTCTTACTTTGAAATTGTCCATCTAATGAAAAAAAAACAGCCCTTTGTGATGACCTGATGGGGAGGGGTATGAAGAATCCAGGGTACCGCCAACCCCCCACACACACACATACACAAACCCTGCGTCGAGCCAAATGAGCATATATCCTTGGCTGAGAGCAGCAATCGTCTTTGGGTCATGACAGAGTGAGCTACCTACGGTGTCGAGAAGACACGGCGATGTATCGCTACGGATGTAGGCGACTGTACCCTGACTGGCGTCACGTCTACGTGACCTTCGACAGTGCACATGTTTGTAATGTCCTTCCTATCGGCAAAGCACTCACGCCACTTGAAGATATATATATATATTTATATATATTTGGGGGGAGAGTACAGGGGAGTACAGGCATGCACACACAGAAAGACTTATAATGGAGAGATCTTGCACGATGTCCCACACAAAAGCCTGCGCCTATGCGTTCTCTGCTCAGTGGAGTTATTCGCTCCTCCTCTTGTCTTGAGACAAAAAAAAAAGGAGATAAAAAGAGGAATAGACATACAGGGAGTCATGCACACAAGAAAAAAAAAAAACAAGTGGAGACACTGGGGAGAAAAAGAGAAGGATGCGAGGCAGGTATTCACGCAGCGCAAAACATAAATCAGAACTAACCTTTGCGCTTCCAACCGACAAACCCACCAACTTGCTGTGCGATTTTTCATGATTTTACAGCAAATCCGCCACTCTTTTGATCACGCTTCCGGCTCATACATAAAGCGTCCGAAGACTCAAAACGCCTCCCACATCACCTGTTCACCCCCCCCCGCCATCTAGTTGGATGTCTCACAAGAATCACTGCCAGCACCCGTCACGCAACATGGAGCGAGCGAACCAAGCGACAAAGCTGGAAAATATGTTGGATTAAGAGAAAGTGGGCAGGAAGGAAGGGCGGACAAAGTAAATCAGAAAATCAAACATATAACAAACAAACACGCACATACATACACACACCAACTCAACAAAACAAAGCCGTCGTAAAAAAAGATTGCCATCGCCCTCCCCCCCATTCACGAACCCCTTCCATAGGTGCACACACACACACACACACACAGACACCTCCAACGGGAGAAAGAAAAAGAAACGGCAGCGAAAAAAAAAAAATATATATATATATATGTAAATATGTCCAGCGCTCATGGTGAACGCGTGTGAATAGAACCGCACAGCGTCATTACTCAACATGAACAGGTGTCTTGGTGTGTGTGTGTGTGTGCGCGCGCGTTACAGTATGTGTGGAATAAAAAAAGAGGCTTTTGTGTGCCCATTGGCATCCGTAAATGATTAAGTAGACACACCACCACACATCCCCCCATAAACGTACGCGTGACACGGGAAAAACTACAGGTACAAATATATATATATATATATACATAGTTACGTGACATGTCCTTTTGGATCAGTCAGTCGCCAGAGTGTTCTGTCTCTGACCAACTCCCCACCAGAGCCACATCTCTAGAAATATATATATATATATATATAGTGAGCTCTGCAAATGTAAAAGATTAATGTGTGCAACCGCACCCCAGTGACTTCCCATTGAGACACACGCGGATCACATAGTCAACGCAGCCCTTGCTTTCTAGTGTCTGAGTGGCAAGGTTCGGAGGAGGAAAAGATAGGGAAGAGGGGAGAGCGAAAGAAAGGCGCGATGATGTCACGATTGACGACATACAAGACACACAGAAAAAGGAAATGAATGGTGCATTCGGCGGAGTAGCACATGAGGACAAGCAGGCAGGCGAAAAAAAAAAAAAGACCGATGGAACAAGAAGGAGGAAGAGGAGGAGAAGCGGAACAGATTGGAAACACCAACATATAATCTGAGGGGATTCACAGCCAACGGGAATTGAAGGTGAAACAAGTTATAAGCGAAAGGGGTGGAGAAAAAAAAAACGGGGATGATCACACAGACCGTAAAACCCGAGACCAGAAGGTCGTCCACCTCCACAGAGGAAAAGCTTACTGAAGATGACCACTTAATATTGGCGCATCACGTGATAGCATAGAATCCAGTCGACCTACCCTTCCACTCGCTTAGGCAACGCGGCCCCAAAAAGCTCCTCAAGCCGAACTACGTACGCATCATATAATGACTTCTCTACCCACGTAAACCATTGCATTATATCCAGCAGCTCCAACTCCAACAGGTTCAGCTCCGCATTGGACACGCCACCGATACTGGCGTAGTAAGCATTGCTGTAGTAGATATCATCGCGTAGCTTCACACTCAACGTCATGGCAGTAACGTAAAGTCGATGCGCGTTGCGTATGGTGATGGGGGTTTTCGTTTTGCAGGCATACCGATCCATCATCACGATAGCTAAGATGAAGCATTCTTCGCTACACCAGGAGTACTTGGCAAAACGTCGCACGTAGTCCCATAGAGAAATACTCGGGACACGAATACTGTGAAAGATCGAGCGAACGTGCTGGTCTATGTCCTGGCTCAGCTCGCAGCGGTACTGCAGTGCGAGGGCGCACAGTTGAGCTAGCAGGTGCATCTCGGGCGGGGCGACCTCCACAGGGGCCGAAATGAGTGCAGGGCGGACATCAATGTCTAGGATGCTGCAGCTGCAGGGTACGGCGGCACTATACTGCACAGCCGCAGCAGACACATCTCTGCTCCTAAGTGTAGAAGCGAGTGAATTACCGAGTAGCTCCCCATCGCAGCTCTGTTGCGTCGATGGTACATCGACTGCAATCGCTGCCTCACCGCCATCCCCACGATCCGCGGCGACCTCCTCAGTGAAGTCGCGGCCATTTTCTGCGGAACCGCAGCCATTGTTTCTGCTCGAGTGGTACCGCACCACCGTCTCATCGGACATCACCGGTATGGAAATCATTCCTGACAACGTCGCGTCCTTGGCGTTGAGAAGTGCCGGTCAAGAGCCTACGCGGAGGACGATCAGCTTCTCTCCGACTCGGTAGGTGTCACTCGTAGCGTGGTGAACCACACACAGCACCACGCAGCACCCTAGCCCACCGTGCCTAGAACGATTCTCACTGATGCGCACGTGGTTAATGCGTAGCGATGCAAGAAGAAAAGGGAGACGAGATGGGAGGGGCGAAAGGAGTCGAACCGCTCTGAGATAGAGACAGAGGGAGACGTCCCTTGGGGAAACCCAAAATGCACCAGCGCCGGAAAAAAAAAACGCAGAGATCCTTAACACTCGAGGTGTAATAATAGGACTCCTGCCAGCAAGTCACCCAAGCAGGGGGGGGAAGATGTTTCCCAGACCCACACACTCGGGTGAGCACGTCGCCAAAGAGAGGGAGGAGTGGCTGTCCAGACACGCAGAGAAAAAACAAAATACAGGAGAGGAGGAGGAGGAGGAGCAGCAGCAGCAGCAGCAGCAGCAATCGCACGACACCGAGAGGCTACTGCGCACAAGATGAGTGCCAGGAGGGGGAACAGGGACGAATAGGGAACGCACAAAAGAAAAAAGACGGCGGCAAGGCACCAAGACGAGACGACACAGACGAGGACACAACAGACCACACACCAAAAATTATATTTGAAAGAAGAACTAAACAGACGAGACACACACAAGAAAGAAAAAAAATACGGAAATATGTAAATAAAAAAAAAAGAACGAAGGGAAAGGGGTGACAGTAATCGACTGAAGTTAAAGGAGGTCTGTGGAAGAGAGAGAACTGCACGGAAAACTCAAAAAGGCAGGCCGGCAGATGGTCGAAGCTTTTGAGACGACCGGGTATACCTCAACAACAAAAATCCCTCACTTTCTTTTGCCGTTATGTGTGCCCCTGTGAACGGTGCAAGCAAAAACTTCAGGGAAATGTGAAAAGCAGAGGGGGCCAAATACTCCAAGATCAACAGAGATAAAACATGAACAAACACAAAACGAAACACGCGCATCCAAGTTCACACACAGACAAACACACACACACACACACACACACACACAATAGAGGATCGCTTTGGTAACGTTAAACAAAAAAGCACCAACGAGACTGTGAACAGCTTTCTGGCAACCTATGGGACAGAAAGGAATATACACGGGCAAAATATAATTGAGAAGATGGCCAAAAAAAAAAAGTCCACTAGCACCGTTCGTGCGCACGTCTGTCGGGAATGATAGCCGTGGTAACGGCTACAAAACTTGCGATGCTAAATGTTTACGGGGAGGACTGGAGGGGAAGAGAAGGGCTGGAGTCCCTATACACGTGCGCCGTGCAGACAAAGTGCCCTTACGCCTTACTCTTGTTTTTTTTTCTGTGTGTGTGTGTTTGCAATTAAGACCAGTCGACTCTTTCCTTTATGAAGTACCCGGAAGTGGTGAGTGAACCATATGTGCACCCCTGGCCGCGCTTCTCTGCGAATGTTTGTACAAGCCGATGTGCGCGCGGTAACTGTACGAGCTCACTGTCGGCCCTGGGGAACTGCCCTTCGGGTGGTGTCTCGTAACGCGTGAGAAAACACACCAGATTGAAACCTTGCGTTTGCGCCTGTGCCTACGACCCCACAGTTAGATAGTGTGCGCAATTGGATAGTTCGAAGGGGGAGATTTTTTTTTTTTAGCTCTTCTTGCTTCCCTGACGTTTTTCCTTCGTAGATATAAACCTAGCGTGAGAATTGAGGGGTTAACATATGTGTACGTCAAGAACGCGTGTGGAGATATATATATATATATATATAATGTATGTAAGTGGAATGAAATAAGAAGTGACGGCCAACGGTGAAGAAAGAAGTGAATAATGAAATGGAGGCAAAAGCGGAAAATAACCGAACACAACCGCAGTGTTGAGAAGGCCCCTGAAGCACCACGTATGGTGTTTGCCTCCCCTCCCCCCGAAAGTATGCTTACATACCTTTGAAGTTTATCAAGCAGTGGGAATGAAAAAGGGGAGACTGAAGAACGAGAAAAAAAAGGGTTGGGAGTGTCTCAACCTCAACCCCCCCCCTGCGTACACCTCATAGTGTTGTAAAGCTCTTCGGCGTGTGGATGCAGAAAGGGGGAAAAGGCAGGGGCAATTAAGGGAAAAGCCTGCCGGCCTTGGCAAACAGTGCAACGAAAATGCTGGGGAATGAAAATCCCTGAAAAGAAACTAGACACACACAAAGATATATATATATATATTTCCACGATCTAGCAACAAGCGGAGGAAAGAAATGGAAGGGGAGGGGAGGGGGGATCAGCAGAGTTCGTTTCAAGAAAAGAACCAGCGCTGACTACGAGGGGAAAACGCCCTTGATCTGCTGGCCAACTCCTCTACCATTCCTATCCGCTTGAAAATATATAATCACCAAATCATATTTTCGTGGTATTACGGGAAGAGTTGGTGTCGACGTGACGCAGAAAAAAAAAATAGGTACTCGCGGCATCTGCCCTACCAAAGCACTTGCACAGCGCAAGGGTTGTAGGATTATGCTATCATGAGTGTCCGCGCACGTTCTTCATGAGTATGGGAGGGGAGATTAAGTACGTAGATATACCCACACCGAAGGAGCTCTGAAAATCTCCCCAGATGACGAAATAAATTTATCTATGCACATGAGTCTGTATTCCTATACACGCAAAAGGTGTCCGTATGTTCGAGATCATCTGAGCATTGTTGCAACAAAGAAAAGGCAGAAAGCAGGCCAGGTGTGTGGAATGTTGACGGGAGAGGGAACGAAGTCGTGTAGTCTTTAATCTCAGACGAGAAGGCTCCCCCCTTTAAGGAACGCACACGGGTAAAATGTTCAGCAGAAAAGTTGAAGATGCAGGAAAGAAGGGTCTGGGGGGGGGGGAGAGATTATACAGAAAAAGGGACCGGAGAAAATGAAAACGAGTAAAAGGCAACGTAGCAAGTCGCTGTATGCAGACAGCCGAAAGTCACTCTCACTTTCCTCTAGTTGCCTGAGACGGAATGCGGTTGCTGCGAAAAGCACACAACGCAAGAAAACTGTAGTCTTGAAGGAGTGGAGTACTTGCAGAGTATTTTTTTTTTTTCCTCATCAGGGGCGTTTTGGGTATCAAACCGTGAGTTCCGCAACAGGCACTCATCAAATTTACCAACGCACAGAGATTGCACATCTGCAGCCAATTACCCATCCTTTTTTTTTTTTCAAGTTTAATTATTCCTCCTACATCACACACACACATACGCCACCCTCGGTGGTTGATGGTTAGCACCAAACAGCGGGGTAGTACAGAGAGTTGGGGAGCCACTGAGGTGAATGACTATTTTCCCTGTGTCCTGCACCATTGAACCGAAGCTCTGGCCTGGTATCATTCGCTTACATCCCACCCTACCAAAGCATCGGTCGTTCCGCTTCGCCTGCCCTTCTCCCACTCCCCCTCCCTAACGGAGTTGATGGAAAGACCGTTAGTCATCACCTTTTTTTTTATTTTGCTGTCTATATCTGTAGCCCCTTAAGTGATTTCCCCACACGTAAAAGCGATACGAGAAAAAAAAACGAAAAAGACCAAGACTTGGCGTTGGAACACCTGAGATTAATTCCAAAAGGGGTCAAAGACGACGCGAACGACACACGCCAACGCAGAGGAGATGTCGGCAAGGGGGAGAAAGCGGGGGAAAACGACGATAGCACAACAAAAATTAGGAATTGAATATTTTGTTTGAGCCTAGTAGATCACCTCAAAGAAAGCGGTGGAAAGTGAAAAATATATATATAAATGGCAGCCTGGTCTGCGAGCTCTCCTCCGTGACCCCACCCTCAGTTCACGCCTGTATGAAGAACCGAGCGCGTGGGACACTAGGAAAACTTGGCGAGAGTTTTTTTGTTGTTGTTTCTAGGAGAACGCAAAAATGACCGGAAAGCAAATAACAAAAAATATGGGGGCCATCTACTGAGCATTGCTGTGTCTTACCCTCGGCGGAAGTCCGAAGGAATCAAAAAAAAAAAAATAGTATACAGCGCAACACGAGCCGAGACACACATGCACACACACACACGCAAACCTTAGAACGTCACACGCGTAAATGAGCAGGCATCCGTGAAATGAATATTCGCGTGGAAAAAACGATCTCCGCTTCCTGACATTGGTAATACAAGTAATGGGCGACAGCAGTCGTACGAGGTAGCAGCAAAAAGAAGGAGCACACAGACGCTATAGTGGCAGGAAAATATATATTTATTTATTTATTTACATTTATATTTATTTATACAAAACACACACCCGCGTGGCGTTTGCTCAGACAGGGGAGTAGAAGATAAGATATTAAGGAAGAAAGAAAGCGAACAGGGAAAAATAAAAGTACAGCTCGAAAGAGAAAAAAAAAGGAGGTAGGCTGAGACTTCACTTACCCATAATAGCGGGACTGACGCCAACCTATTCTTACGGATGTATGTCTACTTCACATACTATCGATTACTCAGGATAAACATCCACATCTCTGGACATGAACACGCACATGTACCAAGTGTCACGGAGAAAAAAAAAAGGAAGAAAAGGAATGCAAGAAATAAAAGAGGGCGATGTCAAGAGGCCAAGAAAAACAGCAAAAAAAAAAATGCTGCCAGATAAGCCTATGAACGTATCCTCTTTTCTTTCTGCGGACGGCAAAGCTGCATGATTAATTTTCTTTCTTCGTGCGTGCATCGTCATCAGACACGTCAGCATATTCGCGATCCTCGACAAGGGAGACGTGAACTGTAGCGCGCGAGGGTAAGAGGGAAGTACGCAAAAAAATTTAAAAAAGCGACGAGGTGCGCCCATCGTGGAACGAGTATGGGTTGTGTGAAGTTGAGAGAGACGAAATCGAAGACTGGCCAAATGAAGGTGAAGTCTGGGGGACATACGATGCTAAAAACAACAAAAAAAAGAGGAAACAAACAAGACGATGTGAAACAGACACGAAACGAGTCGCTTTGGGTATTTTTGGAGTGAGAGGGGAGGGAGACAGTTGCGGGTCGGCGGAAAGCACCCCCACATAAGCCTCACTGAAGAACAACACAGCAGCGACAGTGAGAAGAAAGGACGATCACGGGGCCAGGGAACACCTTTTTTTTTTAATGATATGTAGAAAACCCAACGAAAGCGCAATCTCCGGGGGAAAAGAAGAGAATATACAAGAAGACCAGGGCAGAAGAGAAAAAGGCTGAGAGGCAGAAATAAAAAAAGCGGGCAAGGGGGAGAGAAAACGGAACCTCAAGACGGGTTGAGATGAGCAAGTGGCTTGAATCCGGAGTGAATAGATAATAAATTTGAAAAAGATCACACAGACAAAGGCAGAAACGTTTCTCCCAAAATCAAAAACACTTTTTTTTTCCTCGATGATTATACGCGAGGCATCGTAAAAGTATCAAATGAGTAATTGTATATGGTCTCTTTTTATCCCCCCCTCCCCCCCTTGAAACGTTTTTTTCTTTTTTCTTCAGAAAAAGAAACAAAGCACCGCATCGCCCCTCTCTCTGCAAGGTTTATTCATGACCCACCCACCGCCTTGGGCAAAAGATTGCGCTGCTGACGACTCATACACCGTCCGCCGAAGGTTTATGAGCCCAATCGTCAAGTGCCCCCGATGTATGGATATCGGTGACTCGCTGTGATCTTTCTTACGCTCACCACCACCACCACCGGTGGGGGGATGAGCCTGCTGCCTGGATGGATTGCCCACCCACCTCATGTACCGCCAAAGGTGGAGACGGTGATGTTAGCCACTGGCAACACGATAACATGTTGCATCGGCAGCCTACAAACCTACTTTGAAAACAAAAAAATGCTTTCTAGGCTTTTTTTGATCTCGTGAGGTCTGGAAAATTCAAAGGGAGTTGGCACCAGGGCTCGCTCACCATTGCAGGTCTCCTCGGCGCACCACACCACCTCCAGATTGCTCTATCGTTAATGTGAGTTCGCAACCACACTCGAGCGCTGGTTCACTGCTCCCAACGGAGGCTCCAGCCGCCTATGGGGGTCTAGGCCTTGACACACTACAATGCGGCTGCCCGATTCGTGCGGCCAGAGAGAGAGATCAATACAAGACCAGTGAAAAAGATCAAGAAGTGGTGTGCTGGGCTCAAGGACGAGAATCAGTGAAGGTATACACCAATGATAAAATCAGAAGACGAAATGGAAAAGGTAGGCCGTGTGCGAGAATCCAGCGGATCGCGCGGGGGCATTCACTTGCGAGACATATATATATATATATATATATATATGTGTGTGTGTGTGTGTGTGTGTGTGTGTGCATATATCCACCAAACCATTGGAAAATGCCACCGATTGTTGACACAAATTTGATTGGTGACCGTTTCAACTGCAGAGAAATCAGGAAAATAAAAAATAAATAAAATGTTGGCGAGGGATGAGAAGCTGTACACGTGAGGGTGCATGTGAAATCAAGCAAGAGATCGAAGCAGAATAATAATAATAAATAATACGTGCGCTGCATCTCGCCCCGCTTTATTTCGCTTCCTTGCCCTCTTTCACCTCATCACGTCTGTACTTCTTCTGAGCACCAATGTCCGCCTTTGGCCCTTTTAGCACGCAAAAAAAAAAAACGGTGAACACACCGAGGTAATTCGGAGAAGCGGGTTGGGGGTGTGAAGTGCAATATGGATTTTTTTTTTCGTCTCCCCAAATCAAAAAAAAATAAAGGAGAGATCAGAGAGATGAGAAGGAACGAAAGGAGGACAAACATACGAGAAAACATTTAGGGGGTATACAAGTGTTAGAGAAAAAAAACTGAGACATGTGGATGGGGAAGGAGAGAAAAACGGGGGGACCTGTTATAAGACGGCTTCACCCGCTAAAAAGAAATATATATATATATATATACGCGACAGACACACAGTTATGAACGCCTACCCATATACAACCACATGTCGACATAACGCATCACATATTTTGTAGAGCAAAGATGAGAAAAGAGAAAAAAAAGACCTCCGTGAGACACCACTGGTATCAAAGAAGGAAAAAGGCAAAGCGAAACCACAAAAAAAAATCTGCTTTGATCGTATCGGATGTGTACAAGACGCGAGGAACATAAATAAGTAATGTAGGAAAAATCGTAAGGCAAAGTGAAAAAGACAGACGCGCACGTCGAACTGTATTCACGTGTATCAAAGCGAATTATCTTCCTTACGCCCGAGCGTCAACCAATACACATAGAAATCAAACCATGTGATAAACCAAAACCGAAACAAACACACACACAAACTCACACGCACACACACGTGCCGGTGTCAATGAACGAAAAAAATGTAAGGAGAGCGAAAACAAAATAGGTGCGTGCAAATGGGGGTAGCACAAAAAAAAAAGACGGGGGCGACCCTTTTAAAAATCCAGCACACACAGGACCTAATTACGGGGTTGACGTATGCGAGCACACGCCAAGAAAATATGGAAGTAGACCGCTAACAACGCACTCATTTGGGGAGAAGAAAACGCGCCAAGGACGTTGCTCTTGGTGCCTGAGAATTTCTACTGGATTGTGTTCGTCGATTTTATTCGTGCGTGAACATTCCTGGAATGTCGTCTTCGTCAACATTTTTTTTTCTGGGGTAAGGCGAAGGTCACATGTGTGCATGACAGTGTGTGAAGGCCATTAGAGGCGAAGAAAGAGTAGTCTGGGCACACACACATACACACACATGCAAGCCCCCTGCGCCCCATTCGACATGCGTTCCAGGACCATAACGGCGTGCAATGCACTTACGAATCTCTTTTTTTCAATTCTCTGGAGAACAGAAACATTACAGGAGGAGGGAGAAAAAGAGGGGAGGTAAGAGCGACCCGGCGCAGTCGCATGGAAAAGAAAAAAGAAAAAAAGAAAAGAGGCAAAGCGATCAATGCGTGATTCGTACCGATTACAATCGCGTCTGCATACGTACGTACACATGCCAACAGTCATGTCAGCGGCACACATTAAGGTGCATTGTTCGCAAGAAATTCCGCTAGGCTGCGGAATAAAGTCGAAAGTGGCGCAACAAGGATTCTTGGACAGTCGCAAACGCGTGAGGAAAGTAAAATGCGGGGGCACTACGAAGCACACGAGGATATAAAATCTGCCCAACCAAGAAATGCACGCATAGTGATGAGAGGGGGGGGAGGGGAGGGGATGAGACGCACAGGCCCAAACGGATACTCCACGGCTTGGGGTTATCGAAAGAAAAAAAAAACACAAGCAAAGTCTTTCGCATATAAAATGATATCACATCAAGAAAAAGCTTCTGAATAACCAGACGAATGCATTTTTTTTTTTCCTGCGGAAGAGACACAAATAGGACACGTGTACTGATAAAGCGGATGAAGGGGGGGGAGAAGTGAGAAATGGGTAACACCAAATGCTCTCGCGGACTATCGCTGCCCCTCCCCCCTCTTTCCTTTTTCCTTTCTCCGAGTTTCTCCCCTTGACCCGCATTTTCAGGTTGAGTGGGAAGAAAAAGCGGAGAGAGGGGGGGGGAAGATCAGGAACAAAAATAAGTGCGGCAGATTCACGAAGAATATATGCATATATAAAGGCTCGGGAAAAGGTGGACGAGTCGGTTCACATCAAGATAAGGACGTGATCTGATGAGATCGACTGAGAAACCAGTCTTGGAGGAGCCGACTAGGGAAGCACGAACGAAGCGAGCCATCGTGTGGGGCTGAACACCGAGACTGCATTATTTCCTTTTTGCCTCGCTAAATCTACGGCACGGGGTGTGCAAAGATGGTTACCTATGGAAAGGGGCGAGTAGAACGGGAGGTCTCTCAAATTAGAAAGGCAAAAGAAAGCAGCTCTTGGGCAGTTGGTCGATCTTCTGGGCATTCCGCACAGCTCGCCAAGGCAAGCTCGCGTATGTCATTGTCGAGGTTATCAGGAATGTCGACGACGATGACGTTAGCAGTGAGACACTGGACGAACTCATGGTCGTGGCGTAGGGGCAGCAAGTCTGTTCTCTCGGCGTCGGCCCACTTCCACGGCAAGCGACCCAAAACCATCTCCAAGAAAGAGATGCCGAGAGAGTAGATATCAGAGGCGGAGGTAAGCGGAAGATTTTGCGCACCCTCGGGTGAGATGTACACGGCGGTACCACGCATAAGGCGGTCTTCGTTGACACAACACGCCTCTGTGAGCTTGTCCGAGGCAGAGCCGAAGTCTGACAGCTTGCAGACGCCGTCGACACCAAGCAGAATATTGTGTGGCTTCACGTCACCATGCGTCGTTGACTCGTGAAGGTACGCCAGCCCGTTAACAATATCGAGCATAAACCGGCGCACAACTGTGCGAGGCAATTTTCCAAAATTGTCGATGATGTCGTGCAGCGAGCCACCCGGCATGTACTCCATAACGATGGCGAGGTACGACTGGGTGACGCAGCAGGAGATGTAGGGTACAATGTTGGGATGGCGTAGCTTGGCGCACGTACACACCTCCGACACCATTTCCTCCTCCTTGATCCCACGGTGTAACCGAGGTATACGCTTGATAGCAACCTGGACACCGTCGTCTGACATGCCGAGGTAAATAAAACTGAACGCGCCGCGACCAATCGGATAGAGGGACAGCTGCCACTCGTGATGATTCACGTCCCGCAACACCTGTGGCTCGTCAGCACTCTGTGCAACCACACCCACGGCTTCTGCCGAGGCCACGGAGGATTCAAAGACGAAGGCGCCTGTGAGAAACGACGGTGCCTCACTATCATTGTCCTCACCGGCGCCCAATGGAGACGAGCTTCCGGGCATGCTGGTTGCCGTCGCCCCGATCCCAGGGGCTCGCGGGGGCAGAGGAGGAAGGCCGAGACCCGCACTGCCGACGCCAGTCACCGGTGACGCTGAGACAGCAGGGAACTCAGGAGGACCCATTCCGGTTGCTACAGCCCTCTCGGTGAGGTAAAAGGGCTCTACCGCCTCACCATCAGCTGACCCAGATGGTGACAGCACCGCTTTCGGGTTGCCAGTCAGAGTGACGTTACGCTCGAATAAAGGTAAGGCCTCGGCAGCGATCCCCCCAAACGATGAAGACTCCATCCCAACACCGTCCTCCGGGGAGCTGCGCTCGAACCCTGTGCCTTTCGTCAACAAGGCACTCACCTCGCCGTTGCTAGCGTTCGCGCCGGCGAGACCGTTTGCATCATAGTCGTACATCGTGGCACCCCCGCTCATCAGCATCTCGTCCTGATTGCCGGAAGTAGTGTCCAGTGTGTAGACATCCTGAATGAGATGAATGTACTTACTTGTGTCACCTGAAGCGATGCGGTCTACGCAAATCTGGCGCAAACGTTTGAGGTGCACATTCTCGCTGTGCGCCGAGTCGAATGTCAAGATCGCCTCTCTGTACTCGCCCTTGCACATCTTCGAGAGACCATCACCCATTTTCTTCGATATGTTCGCATTATCCTCCAGCGACGAGCAGGGGTCCAGCAGCTCGCACAGCGTCACCTGTGAAACCTCATCGGGAAAGCGCACGCAGTCGATGCGGTACCATGGAATTTGCGCGCTACTCGTCGCGAAATGTGACAGTGTATCAGTCGTGGAGGCTACGTGGCAGCCGATGTCCCACAAAACCTTGGAGATGTCCAGCATCCTCTGCGTATCAAAAACAACGCGGGCTTTACTGTGTCGTGCACCACACGTGCCAACGAGAAACGGCATGCGGACAGCAAAGCAGACAACGCGGCTGCGCATGTACTCTGGCACGGCCAAATACACATCGAGTGCAAAGCGACAAATCTTTGACACCACGAGTGGGTTCTGCGACTGAGTCCCGAAGTTGACAAAGAAGCTGCTGGAACTTACGGACTCGATAAAACCGGTGTACTCCTCGGCGTGTTGCGAAATAATATCCATCATCGCGCACGCCTCAGCCGTGTCCAGTGCACAGTGAACATCTACAAGCACCATCGCCACATCAACACAAGAGAATTCGTTCGTGTTGTCCTTCACTATGTTAGCGTTGAAGCGACTGCGCACCCGGCGCGTTTTGCCGTCAGCAAAGTCGTTATCGTCACGTGATCCATCGGAAGGCGCCAGCGTCATGACAGCTGCAGGCACAAACGTGCGCATCTCTCGCAGGCTCCGCTCGACGCGCACAAAAGCTTCATGAATTCCCCGAATTTCAGTGATGTACGCCAGCCAACCCTGCACGCGATAGTCCCTGTCGTCGTTATTGGAGACCTCAAGGTTGGAGGCGCGGATGAGCTGTGGAATAAGTCGCTTCATTTCTCGCACCACAAACCACGCAATCACCACCGAGACGACCGCGGCAATCACAACCACCACCACCGTCACCGTGATGACCACTGTACGCGCCGTTGAGAAAGCGCTCTCAAAGTCGGCCCGAACCACAACAACACCGAGAACGAGGTCCAGACCGTACGAGTCCTTTACCTTCGTGAGGTTGAGAAATGCGTTGTTACCCTTGAAGGGAAAGGAGATGAGAGCAGTATCTCTATTCCGTAGCACCTCTGTCCAGCTGCCGCTCTGATTAACCACCTTCATGGCAGCCAGAATGATCGGCTCCGTGATTTCGTATATATAAGTTGGCGTATAGATTGTCGCCCCGACTGAGCTGTTAGGTGTTCTATGCTGCACAGACTGGTTCCAACTGTTCACCACGAGAATGTTACGCAGGGGGTCGACGAGGAAGATGCGGCCATTTGCGCGCAGAAATCCAACGAGGGTGGTGGTTTCTCTGATGATCGCGTCGGAGGGCGAGCCAGCTACGCAGTAGCCAAGCTTGCCGTTCACCAAAAAGGGCATCGCAAAGTTGAAGTAGGTCGAGGTAGCGTTATCCGAAGCCAGCAGCCAGCGTGTGGTGTTTTGAGGATCTGCAAGCCAGGTATTCACTATCTGATTCATAGGACCGCCAGGGTGGGTGATTTCGCGGTTGAAGTCGAAGTACCCCAGCACGTTCGGAGGCTCAACAACAGTGACGCTTTCATTGTGCATTTCGAGCATTGGAACTAGATCGCTTGTGCGGCTGTAACCGCCGTAGATCCTCTGCGTCTGGCTCGCGTCTGTTGAGACTGGGTTGGTGTATCCAGCATTTGTGTAGAGACCACCCTCGTAGACAAATCGCAGATACGTGACAGATGCGTTGAAGCGCGTAAGAACTGTGAGGAGTGACCTCATCAACCTCTCTGGGTTATCGGGAAAGTTCGTCTCCTCCAGTGTCGTGTTATGACGCTTGATGTAATTGAAAGTGACGATGTGCACGAAGGCGGGCAGCATCGCTAGGCTGTTCTGTGTGATGGAGGCGACGCCCTTCATTGCCTCACTCAAAAGGTACTCGGTGGTGCGAGAGTTGCACTGGACGCCGACAAAGTAAAAAGGCAGAAAGCCCAACAAGCCGACAATAATAGCACCGAAGCACATGATGAATGTAACTGCTGGTAGACTGGAAAGAGTGCAACACACGCGTGCCTCATGCTTCTCCTGCAACGACCGCTCCTCGTCCGAATCGACTGCGTGTAACTCAATCAGGTTTCCGTGCCTGCTGGACCACGGGCCCTCGACCCGCCCAGAGGCCTTAACTTGCACCGTCTCCTCTCCACATAGCTCAGGAAAGTTTTCCACCCGGTTGCCGTCATCGAAGCTCACCTTCTGCATAGTGCTAGTCGTCCCTGTCAATATTTCTGGCTTGTAGACGGGGCTGTTAAGCGAGCAACCGGAACTGCTGGTGAATGAACGGCCCTTGAGTGGGTTTTGGACGATGAAACGCTGGCCGTCGGTGTAATCCTCGTCGTCTACAACGGCGTCTTTTCGTCTACGTGGCCCCCTCAATGGGCTGACGTTGCTTCTCCTGCGGTTGTTCGAGCTCGACTGGAGGCTCAGGGGAGCCCTGTGACTCCGCATCATGGCCGAGGTGGCCTCAGCTCCCGGGGATGAGCTGTTCGCTTGTTTCTCATTGCCGTCAAGTCGCGGGTACGGAGCGAGCACATGAGCAGAATGCGTCGAAGCGACAGAGCTTGAGTTTTGTGTGGTGGTTTTGGGCCCCCCTGTGCCGCAGCAGTGACCAGCGAGCAGCACATTTATGGCACTGTTCGGCAATTCGAGGGCCGAATTTCCTGCGGTGGGCTCGTACCACTCATCCGGAGAGACCTCGCTACGCACCCTCGGTGAGTTTAGTATCGACGGGGCTGAAAGCTGCGAGACGGGCAGGGCCTCGGTCGTCGTCAGCGGTGTAAGCGCGGCAGACACGTTATGCGGCCCGGGAGAAACAGCAATGGCACCGGGTGATACTCTCTCTTCGGCAGTCAAGTCATCTCTCTGAGTTCCCGTGCAGTCCTTGACCCCGCTCGAGTGACTGAAGTCGACCATCACCGAGTCCGCACACTGGTACTTCAGCATGTCTGTGCTCGGGTGCAGTGGAATGGAGTGCAGTGCGATGCTCTATTTCGAGTTCCCTTGAACGCCGAGAGGCAGAGGTAATTATTAAAACGAAAACGAGCTACAACGCCACCCTCTATTGTTTCCACCCCCCACCCTCTGGACGCGCGTACCATATAGAGGCCTGCCGCCAATTGTACGTATGTAGCGGCAACGAATCCGAAATACTTCGGCGATGATGACACTGACCGACGTGATCTCTGGGGTGCAAACGAGTCGAGAAAAGGCAGGCGAAAAAAAGAAGCGTCAGCAGCGACAACAACAGGAATAAAAAAAAATAAAAAGACTTCGAGCAATGCGGTACACAATTGCCCTGAGATTCGTTTCTTGGTTATGCGATGTTTGACGTCAGCTGGGGGGAAGGGAAGAAGGGGGTAGACAAGAAGACGAGAAGGGGGAAAAAAAAAAGAACTGAGAGGAATGAGAGAAAGGGCAACCGCAGGGAAGGTAGATGGGAAGGTAAATGGGGAAAGGGCAGTAGAAGGAAGGAGCCCCACACACGCACAAAAAAGGAAAGAGGAGTCAAAATACGGGAGATACAAAGCCACAAGGATAAAACGCAGGACGTGAAGAAAGGGAGAGGAAGGTGGAGGAGGAGGGAGAGATGAATGGCAACACGCACGCGTGCTTCAGCTAAAAGTTTGTGGCAAGCAGTCGGAAAAAAAAAACAGAGAAAAAAAAAAGAAGGGAGAAGAAGAAGGGAAATAAAGAAAAGGGGAAGTGGCGCGTGGGAGTGCGGTGGAAAACGACTCTTTTTCGTGTATGGTGATTTCGAGAGAGAAAATGATGGGCCTGGAAGATACGGGAAAAAAAAACGAGATATCTGTAACAGACTATTGCGGATGTTTGAAATCTCTCAACACGAACTGGAAATGTGTAGAGATGATAACAGACGATGTAAAAATATGCTTGAAAGCGTTCACCCCCACCCCTCTACCCCTCGCCACCCTCTGATCAAGACAGCAGAGAGAGACACTCACTGTAAGCACGCCTGCAGTCAAAGAAAAACAGGAAAACAGAGGAGTGATGAAGGAAAAGAAGAAAAGGTGTAGGAAATGAAAAACAATAAAATGCGAAGGAGCAAAGACGTGGAAGCGACTGGTCTGCTCGAGGAAGTCAGCTGCAAATTTTAAAAAGTGGGCAACGAATAAAAAAGAAACGTGATGGCGAAGTGCGTATGTATGTGTGTGTGGGGGGGGGAAGGGAGAGAGTCACAAAGAATGCCACCGTTTTATTGCACAAGTTGAAGATTGACTTTTGTATGTATACGTAGTATGCTGTTCTCTTGGAGTATAGAAGGCGTCACTGAAAAACGAAAACATACAAAAACGTATGAAGAAGCAAAGTCGAGGTCAGCCCAAAGCAGCACGTCAATGAAAACACTCGTGAAAATTGCAAAAAGACAACGGAAACATAAAAAAAAAATCAGAGGAGAAGAGGAGAGGGAGGAAGTAGGGGGAACGAGAAGTAGGGAAGGGGTGACGTAAAAGAAAAAAAAAGAGGACACGCAAAAAAAAAAACTTTTTTTTTCTGGAAAGAAACTTAGACACACAACTTGGTGAAAAGTAAACACAAGCTAACGAAAATAAAACGCAGGGCAGGAACAAACTAATAATATAAATATCAATACATATAATATATATATTATATTTATAATTATTTAATTAATGAAAATGCAACTGACGACACAAGAGCAAAAATAGTTGAGAAAAAAGATGACAAAAGGAGAAAACAAAGCGAGGAAAGACAAAAGTGATGACAACAGATAAGAAAAACACGCACAAACACAACACACGAAAAAAAAAGAGGGGCGCAGACGCAATTATATATATAAATGATGCACCTGCTAGGCACCAACAGATCGAGGTTTGAGGTGAAAGTATGTCAGGATGCAGCAGTGGTGAGAAAAGTGACCCGATAAGTTGCAGGTGAAGGAGGAGACTGCTCAACAAAAAGAAAGACAGCTGCGGTTGCTGCTGTCACTGATGGCACAAACAAATAGGACGAGCTATGACAGGATCACACACATCAATTTTTTTTGTTTAAGATGGTACGTAAAGAAAGATGAGCAAAAAGGGAGTGAGAGAGCACGCTTCACAGCTTTAAGTGACTCCTTTGCTGAACCTTTGCACACCGTAATGTCTTTTGAGCACCAGTAATAATAGTAATACCTTTAAAAAGAGGAATCGTGAAAGGACAGTCGCGGCAACCCAAAATGAAAGAAAAAAAACGGTTAGAGTGCACTAGGAGTGGACCGAGAGAAAAGTTTTTTTTTTTTATTTATTTTCTGTTGACGGTGCGTGACCAATATTGATCATGAACCAAAAACAAAATCACGACGACGGGTCTTGAGAGACGAGGGAGTGGCAACAAAAGAAGTGGAAAGTACCAAGCCTGCACGGCACGCCACAGAAAAAAAAAGGGGGGGCGGTAGCAAAACGCAGGCTTAACAACCACACAGCTCGGGTACGTCTGCTCTGCAAGATAACGTAACGAAGTCAAGGAAAAGAAGGTAAACGAAACAGAAAAGGGGCGAGGGGGGAAGAAGCACACACACACACACACGAAGAAAAAAAAAAATGTATACAACTAGAATAATAGTATTTGAACAATATTATAAGAAGAAACTGTTCTTCAATCTTACCCAAAAAGGCAACTGGCAAAAAAAAAAAGACAGCTGATAATGCGACCTGCCCCACCAAACCTAGGGAAAAGATATAACAGCCTACCACAGAACAGGCAGCAGCAGCAGCAGCGGAGGGGCACAAGGTGAGCGGTGAGAAATACGAATCGATCGAGGAGCAAACGTTTCACATACATGCACAGAGAGAGAGAGACAGATAAATAAAAACAAATAAACGTCGGCTCAGGGTGACAGCTACTACTCCTCCCCCGTATGAGAAGACAAAATTAAAGGGGGAGAAAGGGTGAAGAGAGACTAACACTTTCAGCGGAGACTCGGAGCTGGAAAAGAAGCACAAGTAACACCACAGAAAAAAAAAAGGTATCGAGTGATAAATGTATGATATATATATATATATATATATATATATGTAGAGAAAGAGGAGGGAGCGGGGTGGTTGCACCAGATGAATAACTGCTTTGAGACTCGGTGGTTGCAATTTTGTATGTGGGCGTGTGTGTAGGGCTAGAAAATGGTTATACACGGCCAGAGAAAGAAGAAAAGGGAATGTCTCTATGTCCGTGTTTGAATGCGGGTGAATGAGGATCAGTACGTTCAACAGTTGCGCACTAACTCACAAAGATCGCTGGGCCGAGTGAGTATGCCTCTCACAACAGGAGGCGAAACCAACCAACCAAGAAAAAAAAAGCGATTGGCGTGCAAAAGCGGAGACACATGAGACGTAGATCAATAGCACAAAGCAAAAAGCAAATGTTTCGATACACAGCTTTTTTTTTTTTTGAGGGGAGGGCGGTTCGAGAGGGAATTCTGTTTGTGTGCAACTCAGTGCTCGAGGAGAACAAAGGCGAAGTGAAAGATCCCTCTTGCCTATGCCGACGACTCTTACGCTTCACGTTCACTTTTGCTTCGGTTCCAAAAAAATAAAAAAAGTCGATTTTATAAAGAACGAAGAAGATAGAAAAAGACTCGAGAATGGATGCACAGTCGTGTTGGTGTCAGTTTTCACCTGCAAGTTTGTATTATTTTCCTACTGGGGATGCCCCCTCCTATCAGATAGACATACAGACAAAGAGAGCAACAGGCACTGGCTATACTGGCGGCGTCACGAGGCCAATAAAAATGTGAGTGCGCGAAAAAAAAAAAAGACGGCAAAACAAAATAAAAGACCCGGGTTAGTGCACAAGAACAGGGGGGAGATTCTAGGTGGTAAAGAGCGGAAACAACGAGCGAATAAAAAAAAAAACTGTCAGACGGTAGAGAAATTTGTCTGGAGTTGGCTTGATGAGCACTGAATTAAGTAACGAGAACGAGAGCGAAATTGGGGAGGGGGAAGGAGGGGAGGAGCGATGAGGGGGGGAGGGGCGAGGGGTACAGAGAAAACAGGCCGAATGTCCCTTGGCGTGTATGTGTAGATCAGCCGCCGTGAAACCCTCTTTTTTTTTTTTTGGTGCGTGCACGTGTGCGTGTGTGTGGTGAACCCCTTCACGTAGGACGCCAGATGAATGGTGTGTGGAAATTAGGGTATAAAGAATCATGAGTTGGTAGGAGGAGAGGACGGGGTAAATATTGGGCGTGTGCCGACAGAATGAAGATGTGAAGGATAAAAAAGGGAGTCGATGGACATGAGATAAGCAACCCATATTGCACTTGCAGAGACCAAATTTGAATGGTGTCGGTATGTCTAGTTGTGGCGAATAAGGGAGGAATGGGGGAGGGCATTTGTCTACCTCCGTGAGGCGCGATACACAAAAGATGATGTGCCCTTGGTTCCTCCAAAGACAGACTATCTTTCTCCTGAGCACGTCTCGTCATCATCACAGGACATCACTTCCAGCCCTTCCCTCCTTGCATTCCCAGTAGCGGTCCCCCACCCCAGAACACCAAGTCCCCCACCAAGACAAAAAAAGAAGAAGCACGATGCGCCTCAAGAAGCGAAGAGAGAATCTTTGGGGAAGGAAACAGTCGTCGTCACACTGTTAGCGAAGAATAGTTGGTGTGTAAAAAATGCAAAGGTGCAGAGCGCGTTGACACATGGCCTGGAGCTTCCCCCCTCTCATCTCCCTTCTTTCTGCAATCTCCTATTAGCCGAGGGGAGGATTTAAAAAAAGAACACGGCAGCCATGGAGGAGATAGCAGAGAAAATAAAAGATTTGGGGTGGGGCAATAAGTGTTTGAAGTATGGTTGAAAGAATTCTTCGTTTTTTTTTGGTTCCTGCAAGCTGCGGTATGCACGGCCTGAAGAAAAAAAAAACCCGAACGTGCCTCGGCAAACATTTTTCAAAAGATTAGCAGGTGTATAAAAAAAATAGAGCAGTAGATATCAGTTTTGTCTCCTTTTGAATAAGGCCACCGATTTTCTTTGTGCCTTCATCTGAAAAAAAAAGGGAGGAGGCGGGGAGGAGGGGGGAAGAGGATCGTGTCATAGAGTATAGCGAATAAGAACAGCGTAGGAGACGCATGCAAACGCCGCCTCACTGAGGCAACGAGTAGTGACACAAAACCTGGGAGAAAGCGGCGATGACTACTGCAACGCTTGCCATCTCACCACATCTCATATCTTTTTGTACCCCTCCCCTCTCCCCCTCAGTACCTCCATGTACCCTACACACACACGCGCACACAAACCACCACCACCACTGTCAGCTCAATCGTTGCTAATGGGGAACGCACTCCCAGGAGGAGTGCGTCGGGGGTGTCAAGGTGAAAATGGAAGGAAACTAAAAGAGGGCCTCGCAGCGAACGACCTCCAATGAGTGTGCCTCGAGCTCTGCAGTGACTTTAAAAGAGGCGCAGTCCACGTGTCCCCTGTGGGGGAATTTCGATGTAGAACAGCCCACTCCCTCTTCAGACGCTCCAGCAGATCGCCCCTGATGCCTGTAGATCCACTCTGCCAAAGATCGCACTGCACTTCGGAGTCAGCGGATGACCGAGAAAACTTCATTACATGTGAAACAAAAATCGATGCAGCCACCTCAATCCGAAACGGAGACAGTGGAAGACGCAACAGTGTCACGTGTGAAGTGGATCGGCCATCCGTGTCTGTTGTTGGCAGCTGCCACACCTCGTTTCGCAAGTTGTCGTCACCTACAATCAGCCGGCCTTGTGCTTCGTGCCAGCGCTTCTGCTCAGCGACACTCACCAGACACACGCGCGGATACGGTACACGATGCTGCACGGTGCGCCTAGGCAGCACGTGCACAACTTTCTTATTACCAGCGGTCGTTGGCTGCAGCAGCTCGACAACGGGAAAATGTGTCATTTCTCGCTTTCGTAGGTAACACGGAAGACCGGTGAAAGCGGCCGCAAGGCGCCGCGGGTGTGTCGCTGCGCAGCAGTGGCGGCGCCAGCGATAAAATCGAATGAAATCGGCGTGTAGTTGCTGCTGTAGACGCCAGTATGTACGCTTTGCTTCCGTTGTGTGGTGCTCGACCGGCATGAAGAGCTCCGCCGGGGGTGACCGAAAGTCAATAATGACTCCGGGGCGACCATCAGCGAGAAACACTGTTTGGCCTTCCCAAAGGTACATGCCTTCCTCCTGACCAATGAGGGCAGCCTGCCACAGCTCCAGACTGGTATACGGCGATGGAGCCACCACGTCAAGCGCCGATGAGAAAGTCGACGACCCCACTGCTGAATCGGACGAGACTCCCTCGAGCTGCTTCAGAGGCGCCTCAGCGTTATATCGCTTTCCATCGACACACCGCTTCTCTTGGCGCCACTGCTCAAGAGACACGGCGATGCGTTCGTGCAAACCTCGGCTGCCATGTCTTCGAGGCGAGAAGAACGAGGGTGAAGGATTATTAATGGGATGCATATGCGGCGGGGGCACCGCAGTTGGCCAACGATGATGATCCTCTTGCCAAACCAGCACCCAGCCAAGCTTCCTCATGTTCTTCAGGATGTATACAATGACATCCTTCATCTCCGCTGTAGCAAGTCGAGGCGGGTAGCACCCCGATCCAGCGGACACAGCGGCAGCGCATGACGCCAAGTCATCCTCAGGACCAGGACGCGATGTTTGCGCATTCCCCACGCGACCGGCTCCCTCCACTCGTCCATAGCGCCCCACGGCGAGAAGAGGATTGACGTAAAACTCATGGGTCATCGTAAAGGCAACTCGAAGGCAGCGATGTCCCTCCGTTGGGCTTGTCAAGGGCCACGCCAAAACACCATGGCCGCAACCACAGCTCTGGAGAAACTGAATGCCACTCTTCACAAACTCCCGGGTCACGGAGGCAGAAGGAATGGCCATCTCCAGAAATTTCGTGGCATCTGACAAATGCCGCTGATATGCGTGGTACCAGCGCTGCTCCGCGGTCGTTGCGGCGAGAAGAGTTTCTGTACGCACCGACGACCTACATTGCCTGGTGAGTTTCACCTCAAGTAACGCTGGCTGAAATTGTATAACAAAAAGATCAGAAAGACACCCATCACGTGCGAGCAGCGAGCCCGCATCCGAAACAAGAGTTGTGAAGTACCGCGGGTTTGGAAAGCACCTGTTCGGGGTGATGTCACCGGTTCTCGAGTTATCAGCGATGCGCACCCTGGATCTCAGATGGTGCAAGGTTGCCGCATCAATCGCATTGCGCCGCACCGCCTTCTGATTCTCACGATGCCGATCTTCTGCGTCACCGACAATAAGGTACGGCAGTGCGCAGGATAGCATTGCATCAGAGCGCGGCGCACGTAAGTGTGAGCTCTCCGTGCCCAGCACCCACTCCCACCTGTGCAACGGCTCTGGAATTCGATGGAGGTGGTCAAGTGCTGGAAGGAGGGGGTGCGAGTGGTCAGACTGTTTGCTCCCCCCCACAGAAGCGAGACGCCTGAACACGTCAAGAGTAGAAGAGAACAGATACTTGCTGTGCGCTCGTTTTGCCGCTGGCGACGTTGTATCCCAGCATCGGACAACTGGAACCTCTGCCTGCACACATGATCTTGGCGCGGGTAACGCCGTGCCTGTCATCTCAGCCAGTGGTGCGCAGAAAGAGGAGGGTAGAGCAGCTGCAGTCGCTTGTCTTCGAAAAGAAGGGAAAGCACTAGCCAGCCTCGATGAAGATGAGAGACGCAACCACACCGCAGCGCAAGCAGCACAACCGTATGGGGGAGGCGAGACACAACGTGTCGCCTCACTCTCAATCATCCCCTTTTCGAGACCTCGCGCTAGCTGCAGTTTCTGGCTAGCGGAATCCCCTATAAGGGGTGCCATGTCCACGACCTCCACATTCACGAACAGCACCAGAGAAACCACCTCGCCGGGGCGCGAGCCGTTCAGCACCCCGCGCCACGCTTCGATCATGTGTTGAGGGTCCACGTTGGAATCCATGACCCAGCGCGTCACAACCCAATGAATGCGACGCGGCAACGATTCGCGATGGGTATCGTCATGAGAGACGAGGCTGCCAAGACCACAACTGCAACACCTCTGATTTTGCGAATGACGGTCAAGAGACAGCGATGCATGCAGTTTTTCTGAGAGGGACGTCGGCGCTGTTTCTCGAAGAGACTTATATGAAAGGGGAAACCGCCGCTGTCCATCGCGGATCAAAGACAGGAACTGTTCATTGAATGCAGAACTGACGCGTTGTCTCGATTGTTCACAGTCTTCGGAACCGTCAACAATGTACCCGGCATCACGCAATGAGGGACCCCCCTCACATTGACTCCCCAGGGGAGATTCGGCATCCGCCACACTGACCGGCTCCGCAGCTGCCCCAAAAATATCCACGTACGCGCCAGTGGCGATGCACCGCTCAGGGCCAAGAAGTGCTGAAGTGTGTGGGACCAAACGAACCGAGGACGAATGTAGACGATTTGAGTAGTCAACGCAACCATCTGCAGCGCCGCCGCTGAGTGCAGCCTCACGGAGATATGCCGAGCACACAGCGGTGGGGAGAACGTGATACAGAGCCGTACAGGCGCTGTAAGTTTGTCCTGCAACTATCACCAAAGGAGCTTTGCATGGGTCTCTGAGCAGATGCGATAATGTGGCATGCTGATGAGCAGCGTGCTCCAACCGCTGTGCACATACCCCCGAGAACTCCAAACACGGCATCCATCGATGAAAACCGGCTCGCATGAGGAGGCCTATCGCATCGACTGCAATCCTCAGACCCACATACACAAAGAAAACCCCCCGGGAGTGAAGCTGCGAACAATAAAGCCTTCGAGCGAAAAAAAAAAAAAAGGGGGGGGAGTAGATATGAGGAGAGTGTGCTGCCACAGTGCAGTCCTCTTGCCTGGGGACCGACGGTAGCACCAAGTCAAGAGCCCCTCCCAAATGTGAACAGGAAGTGCAGACAACATCGAGAAGACAAAAATTTTAAAGGGGACTTCGAAAGAGGTGGGAGATCTGCGGCGCCTGACACGTGTGAGAGCCTTGAAGAGGAAGAGCTCCTTAAAATAGTGGTGCGCAAACACTCCTGATTTCCTGTGAGAGTGCGAGGGGATTGGACAAGAAGATGGCTACAACATTGGTCGCCGAAGGTCTGGAAAAGTACAGCGAAGATGATATATCGAGGCAGCGATGTCTTGCATATCAACCTTCTCCTCAACCTTGGCGAAAGGGGCACGATAAACCCAAGGACGCAACCAGCGGAGCCGGGAAAAAAAAACATTATTTTTTTTTTTTGAAAACGGCGCAGGAGTGTACAAGAACAATTATTCTTTGACGCGCATCACTGTCATTCTCTACCATGCATACTCGCAACAACAACAAAGCTTGAAAGTTGGCGCAGCGCAGAGGAGAACCAGAAAAAAGATATGTGGATGCGTTTAAACACAAGCTAGCGTACACGATTTTCTCCTCATCATCCTTTTCGTTAAAGCGTGCAACTGCGTCTCCAAGCCTAGACGAGTAAGAAACACACACACACACACACACACGTGCTAGATGCGTAGCGCTGCATTAAAAAAAAAAAGCTGAAGGTGAGAGGGATCAAAAACCTGGGGCTTTGGCTATGACAGAGCCAACATGGTTTGCAAAAGGGATTTAAAAAAATGGGAGCCGAGGAAAAGAGTCTTTTGAATATGTTAGTGTCGTAGGACCCCAGACTGGCGTTGTCGCTCCTTGCTTGAGACGTCCGTCAAAATAATCTTAGAGCTTTCCCCGCTATTAGACATGAAGCAGCCTCAAAACACCCCTGTGAAAATGTGGTGACATGCAAACAAAACGGATGCACAAGAGGGAAATAAAAAGAGAAGCCCCTCCTTACAAAACACAAAGAAGGGATAAAGGTGGCAAAATAGAAAAAAAAGTGAGGGGTGCCAAGGTCTACTACAGCAGAAGAGTGACTAGAAGCACAAGGGTGGGCGGACACGGTGATCATGCCCCCTGACCCACAAAAAAGGGGGACAAAGGTAGTCGCAGATTCCTAGGGAAAGGGGTGAGGTGGCGCACATTCGCGACGGTACACCCTGAGCGTATGCACACATTTCCCACGTAGCGTAGCTACGCTGAAACTCGCGTAGATATTCGTTGCACACCGCTTCGTTGCCGTGCTGACCAGGAGATAAATCGCATACGCGGTCACCAGGGACTGCAGTTTCACCCTCTCTCCGCCCCCCCCCGCCTCCATCTTTTTTTTTGGGGGGGGGGCTGTGTGTAGGTGAGGGGAGAAGGGGCGACGCTGAGCAAGCTACGCCCATCGACATGCATACGTCTTACTAAAAAGAGGGCCACAAAATTTGTACAAAGGTCGCTGCCTCGAGGCCTCTGTGCTGGTGAAGCAAATGAAGAAGGCAATATTGACGAGAGCAGTAAGACCAGAAGCAGCGGTCACGAGTGAGTCAGCCAGTCATCCCTAAATAATAATAATAATAATAATAATAATGAGTGGGGAGACGGTTTTGCAGCAATAAAAGTGCGGCATGAAAATGTATGCCTACACTACACAAACGCCACCTTCTGGTTCAAGTAGTACATGGAAACAGCCGGATACAGCGCGTCGCTCTCTTTCAGGCCCGGGATGTGACCAGAGCCCTTCTTGGCCCCGCTCACCATAGACAGAGTTCCTGTCAAGGCATCCCAGTCAAACTCAACCACGCAATCTGTGGAGTATGGGAATCGGTCGCATTTCCATGCGCCGTAGGTGTCCCCCGCGCGCGAGAGACACCAGCCGCCGAGCTCTGAAATGTATTTACTTCCTGTGGCACTGGCCTGTGACGCGCTTAGCTGAGGAAGCAGACCTATCATCAAGCCGGAGCCGTCCGCGCCCTCGCCTTGATCAATAATGCGAACGGCCCACTGATGGTTGGTGGGCGACAGGGGCGTCTTTGACCGCAACGTCACCCACCCACCGTTTGTCTCGCGCTGTGCAGCGGTGCCATCAATGGTGACACCAGGGTGAGGCGTGGCAGGATCGATCTCAAAAATGTCGAGTCCCATGTGTGGGCGGTTGAGTTGATTTTTTTTTTTTGCGGTGACTGGTGATTAATGAGGCTGAGAAGAGGAGGAGGATGAGGAGGGGGGCGTATGTGCAGAAAATGCCGAGGAGGAAAAAAAAGCCAACATGAGTATTCTTGCGAAGACACAAAAAGAGCAAGAAGCTCGCAGGCATAATATACGGGATGCAGGAGATTCAGAGGAAGAAACAGCGAGAAAAAAGAAATTTCGCCGCCCGATGAGCCCCAATGTTTGTGGTGGTTATTGAATATGGTAGCCTCTACGGAAGCACACCCGCAAAAAAAAAAAAAACACAGGCCCCGACGCCCTTTGAGCAGTGCTTCCCCCGCCCCCCCCCCAAGCCATAAAATATTAGATCAACCCCGGAAAGGATAAACCCTCCGGTACAAAAAAAAAGAAAAAAAATGCTCTTTTTGCGTGGAGGCAATCACTATAACAAGCGCCCTTCTCGGGCATTAGAAGAGTTGCAGCAGACCAGCGATGAAATGGAAAGAAGAGACTACCATATCACCACCCCACACCACTATCTTTGCAACATCCCCTCCTATTACGGCGCCTGAGGGAGATTGGTGGTCAACTTTTTTTTAATCCCCCATCTCGGTTCTGTTGAACTCACAGTAAAGCACTGAGGAAACGCTGAAGTCATCGGTGTGGAAAAAAAAATCAAGACAGTCACACACACAGAGAGAGAGAGAGAGACAGACAGACAGAGACGATAGGAACGAGGGAAGAGAAAGAAAACCATCACGTAACTGACTAGCAAAGGCTCACATGGGAGAAAGCAAGCGCCAAAATAGCGGGTGAAGATGATGATAAGACGCCGCGCCCCCTTTTGAGAAGAGGACAAGGAATTCCTCCAAAAACAGTAGTAGCGGAAACAAAAAGAGCAAACAGAGCCACCACACAGATAACCGATGCAGTCGCACATCGGTCAGCTGCCTGCCGTGCTACCTACGAGCAGTAAGCTCGACTGCACTCAGTCAGCGTGCTAAGAACTTCTGTCATGGTGCAGCGCCTCTTCACATCTCGCTCAAAAGCGCGCCGGGCAATGCGCTGCAGCCACCATGGCGTCCGCTGCACCTGCTCCGCAGTGAACGGTACCACATCCTCATTCGCGATGTAAAACATGAGTGGAATGAGTTCGAGCGTCGAGAAGCGATACTCACCACTGGACCACGGTGACTGCCCCAGCCACAGCTGCAGCAGCGTGCACGCGTACGCCCATACGTCCGACTTGAGGTGCGGCTCATTCAAAATGACCTCGGGCGCCATGTAGGCAGCCGTCCCGGAGAGCTGCCAAGTAGTACTCATCCCCTTCGAGGGGGAGCGCGAGAATGTACCGCTTTCGTTGCTGGCGCCGACAAGGGAAAAACGACTGCATCCGAAATCAGAAATGGCGACGCTGCCATCGGAGCGCGTCAGGACATTCTCTGGCTTCACATCGCCATGTATCACATTGTGGTCGTGCAGGTGTTTCAGGCCACGTGCTATGCCCAACGCGTGATCATAAAATAGTGCCTCTGGTATGGGTCGGAAATTGTGGTACAGCTGCACAATGCTGCCACCGCTAGCGTACTCCATCACGAGTAACAGCTGGTGCGTGTCCACCTCCCTTGATGCTCCGTAGAAAGTGATAACATTCGCGTGCGGTGGCAACATCGACCACATTTGAAATTCGCGCCAGTTGAGATCTGCTGTGTTGTCTTCGTATGTGTAGCGCGACTGCTTCACCGCCACGATACGGCCGGTGTCCAGGTTGAGTGCCTTGTAGACGGCGCCAAAGGCACCTTTTCCGATGGGCCCGCTACTCACACGGAAACGATGGGAGAAAATAGCGATGCCATTTCGCTCTGACTCTTGCACTACGGATGCAGTGAAGTTACGAGTTATCTTGCGACTCTCGCTACAGATCAGTGAGGCGGCTGTATCGCTGTATGTCTCCTCGTTCCTGCTTAGCGTGTCGGCGACACCGTGAACATGCGCCTCCCTTGCTACCATAACTCGCGATACTGGGGAACACGAGATGACGCAAGACGGTGTGACCAGCACTCCCTCGTTCGTGGAAGGACCAAGAGCAGGGCTACACTCCATGGCAACGTGGTCCTTCGGTGCCTTGGACACGACTCCCTCCCGAGAGCTGCACGTATCGTCCTCACCTGGATCGTCAGGCGCCACGCCGATTAAATCGTGGACCAGTATAGATCTCATCAACGGGGTCGATCTCTTCTCTCCCGTCGTGCAGGCATCGGTGAACTGCCGTGAGAGGAGTATCAGAGAGGGCGTGCTAGAAGGGTTCTTGGTGGAGTGGGAAACTGTGTCGTTACTCAACGGTGATTCATGGGCATCATTGGTGGCAAAACCTCCCTCGGCAGTGATTGAGACAACGTTATTTGTATTTGCGCTGCCAGTGCCAGTCGCTGGAAAAGCGCAGGGCGACACCAAGGTGCTGCTCTTGGGCGCTAAGGTTGGTGACAAGGTTGACAAAACAGATGCCGGTACAGGGCAGGAAGACGACAAAGGAGCGTGGCCTTCCAGCGCTTTCGACCCAGCGGCAATGTGTTCAACGCTGGGGTGTGTCTGCGCCTTTAAACATGTGGGAAGGTGCCCTGAGAAAGGTGAGTGAAGTGCCCTACGGTCTGAGGATGAGTCCCGAGAATGGTGAGTGGTTGAGTTGTTCATCAACTCAGTGTTGCCCTGGACCTCTACTGACATGCGGTGACGACTGTGTCGAGTAGAGCTCCTCATCGTGAGATCAAATGTCGCACAGCTACCGACGGCTTCCCAGTCATTGCTGATGTTGAGGTTCGTGCGACGTGCTGCCAAGTTCGTGGCGAGCACCTGGCTCTCTTGCTCCCGCTCTTGACGGTTCATCTCGAAGCGCCAAGTGAGTCCATCGAAGTACTTGATGTAAAACTGGAGGACCGACCAAACTGGGATAAAAGCATTGTAGCTCTCGAAGTAGGCAAATACTTCGCTCTTCACTACCGTGCACGGCAAGCTCCGGGGACCATGTTTCATATCGGGGTGGCTAAGGCGCATGGTGTTCAAATTCTTCATGGTGACGCTCAAAAGAGTCTTCGCGGGGAGGCAGCTGCACTTGGTAGCCACTAGCAGACCTATTTCGTCGTCCTCTTCTAGCGTGTCGAGCAAGTCTGGCTGACCGTCACAGGCTACAATGAAGCTCATACGCGGTGGTGGCGGTATTATCGACGGGTCGTTGACCGCGCGATAAAGGGCAACTGCGAGCCAGTGCATGCGGAAGAGCAAATGTGTATCGTCCGAGTTGAGGGGACGCAGAAGATTGTCGGGGTTGCACACCTCGAAAAAGGTACGGTTGTTGTGCGCTGACTTTTTCCAACCGAGAAAGTGATCACACATGTCATTAAGCCTCCGCACCCACTGCTCAGCTGCAGCTAGGTTCTTCCCCTGCTGCTCGATCATTTTCAGAGTCTGTGAGACCTGTGCTTTACCACGCAGGCTGCGACTGAGCTCGGACTGGTCAAAAGTAGAGAAGTAGTTCAGTGCGTTGAAAGCGCAGGCCATGTCGCCATCGGGGATTGCATCGACCCTGAGAGGAGATTTTTTGACCGAATCGATATCAGCCAGTGACGGATATAGAATCGCATATGTGCTCGGGTTCAGCCTTTCCGGGTGGGCACGGTAGTCGTTCTGAAGCCTCTCAAACTTGCCACTGTGATACAGGGCCTCCTCAACGAGGCAACTCAGCACGTACCCATTGCGCAGAAAGTCCAGCGATCCGTCCCACTTCCAGTCAGGGCCTAGGTCAAAACACCTGTGGTGGTTCGTCGAGTGACCACCGCGAACCGTTTTGCCTCGAGGCCCACGCACGACTGACTGGGCACGGTTACGAGCGGAACGGGGGCCACTGTTGGACGGACTGCTACAGCTACCACCGTAGTCTTTTGAACAGTCCGTCAGATGAGAAGAAGCCGGGATATCGGAAATACTTTCGCTGCTGTAAGAGTGAACCGTGTGTCCGGTATCGAGCATTTCAGGGGAGCTGGGCGCTGCTGTTCCTCTGGAGGTTGTGTGGGGAAAGCTGCTGGTATCCACCCGGCCCTTCTTGGCGCTCATGCAGCGCTGCACTTGAAGAAACCACACCATCCACGTGCTCATCATGGCGTAAAGACTCACCACCTCCATCAGAATCTTCGGCTGTTTATCCTGATAACGCAGGAGGAGTAGGTAAAAAAGCTCCAGATCTGAGAAGTGGAGCTTCTTTGCTCTTTCCAGGATGTGCGGGGCATCGATGGCTCGTTCGGGCTCGCTCTCCTCTAGCACCGCCAGCAGGCGATCCCACCGTGTGGCGGGAAGGTTTGCCAACAGACTTTCCATCTGGTGCCAGATCGGCGGGAACAAAAAAAAAAAGAGCCGACCGAGTCGATCGCTGCCCCTGATGTGTTTGCTAGGATGATCAGAAAAAGAGGGTGGGGGGGTGGGAGGGGGGGGGAAGTAAGGAAACATTAGCTTTGCAGATAGAATGTGCAGTTCTCCACCTCGCCCCTTTGGCGACGGCCTTTGACAAAAGCAGGGGCAGATGGAGCGAAAGCGAAACAGACACACGCACAGAAAGAAAAAAACTAA
The DNA here is from genome assembly GCA_000333855.2 of Endotrypanum monterogeii. NCBI lineage: Eukaryota > Euglenozoa > Kinetoplastea > Trypanosomatida > Trypanosomatidae > Endotrypanum > Endotrypanum monterogeii. The sequence continues at coordinate 261,133 of CM007316.1, read as the reverse complement.
GCCAGAGATCTGTTTGATGTGTACATAATTACGCAAGCAACAAGGATTACCTGTTCAGGTCCAAGTCACTCTCTTGACTTTTCCCAGCGCCGCCCTGCCACCGTCAAAAACCCTAACGTCTATGAAAAAAATGTGTTTTTCCGGACCGACTTTTTTTTTTAATTCTATTATCTCATGTGAAGCGACATGACTTGACGAAACCATAGGTAATAGAGTTCAGTAGAATCCCCGGAACGTACCAGAGCGTGTGTACTTCTGAGAACATGTGCATATTTTTTCGTACAGGCACACGGGCGCAGTGGAAGGCAAATAGCGCACACGTTAACAGTGAGGAGCAGCAGGATCAGCAGACGCAAAAGAAGATCCAGTATGGACGAATAGAGGAAAAAAAAAAGGAACACTACATCCACCTCTACAAGCCTTTGAGTGGGTTAGACAGGCACTCGTGCGATGAATCTGACTAGCGCAAAAAAAAAAAAAAGGTGCGGCAGTGTATGCCTTCCAGCAGAAGTATCGCCCGCGCAGGTACGTGCGCTGAGTTCGCAGGGCCGGACGAGGATGACGGGGAAGACGAGGCTGAAGAAATGGAGATTTGAGGTGATGCAATATATATATATATATATATATACTCCAGTTAGTGGAGGAGGAGGAGAAGAAAAAAAGAGGTCGCAACAACAATGGAAACGTAAAAAATAGGTGCGTACAAATACTACAGTAGCTAAAGAAAGAGCGCTAAGATAGGAAGAGAGGAGCTAGGCAGAACCTACGCTGAGCAACGACGCCGACACTCACATACAGATACAGCACTGCTCAGCCTGCTACTTTTTTTTTTTTTCGCAGGGAAAGGAGGAGAAACAACATAGAAAGAGGTGCGATACGAAAAAAAAAAAATTGAGCTATGCGGAAAAGAAAAATTGAACGAATTGAAAAGAAGTGAGACCTGAAGAAGCGCAAGGATCGTCACCAGCAGCAAATGGACACACGCACACGCACGCACGCATACGGGCAGCAACGTAAAAGGTGTACAAGACGGTCAAAGGACTATAAAGGCCGTGAATTGTTTTGAAGTGGTTTTTCTCCCAGGAGAAAAAGGCAATTGGTGACGATGTGTGTGCGCGCGCGTGTGCAAGGGATACAGTGGATATGCGAACGAGTGAGCTGACGTGTATTTTCGGACTTTTTTTCGTTTCGAGAAAATCGATTCGTTACTCGAGAAAAAGGAGAGTAAGGATTTTTTTGTGAAAAGATAATATGAAGCGGCTCGTCTGCGTGGGTATACTTTTTCGGCTACAGGCTTGTGCGTACGCGTGCCATAAGATATAATGTTGTATATATACACGCAAGTATGGATGATGTAATGTTTCCCACTCTCTCCACAGCCTTTTCTCCCTCCTTTGAAATTGGTTCTAGTGCTCGCTATGGGCACTCTCCCCATCCGGCGCTTTGCCCACGTTCAACCACCACCACCACCACCAAAACAAACGAGCACCGTGAGCTGAATTACGTACGTAAATGCGGGGGGGAGAAAAAAAAAAAAAAAGGTCATGTGTGTTCTCAGTGATGCAGCGGTAGAGCGTGCGCACATACGATTCGGTCATCGAGGAGGGTGGGGGAAAATAAGGCAGGCGCGGGGCGGTGATGATGCATGAATGTAAGAGCAGCCCACGACGTCAGAAAAAAAAAAACAGGAAAATGGTCACATTATTTAGAAAGCAGAGGGAAGAGAGAGGGAGTGAGAGGAGGATGAGTCGAGAGCACAGAAAGCAAAGGGCAGCAGCGATGCGTTGCCGAACTCGAAGCTCACTGGTGTTGGTATAGAGGACGTGGGTAGGAGGTAGGGGGGAAGCTCTGTCGACACGCGACTACGCTGCAGTACTAATGTCTGTAATGGTGGTGGAGCGAGTAGCGGAGAGGGATAGCGTGAAGAAGCCGGTAGGAGGAACAGCGAGGACTCACATGAAAGGTTAGGGACCTCAATTACAGAAACGTTGAAGATTTCAGAAAAGATACGTCGGCATGGAAGCACGCAAGGCCTATCAACATACTGGTGTGTCTTTCTCGGGAATTACCTACCCTGCCGGCAGCCGCAGTAGCGTAACGCTTCATTCAGGAGATTTCCTTCAATGATCTCGAAGATACAGAAGTGAGCATTGTGTCAACCTATTGTCGACATCTGTCACAACTACAAGTGTTCAAGGTAGAGCTGCCAAACCGAAGTGAACAGAGGCTTAGAGCAAACGCAACATTAGATGATCAAGAAATCTTTCAAAGAACACAGAAGCGCGTGCAGGGGGGTGAGCAGAAAGGGGAGGAGAAACAGACAACTGAAGAGCGTGCCAGCAGCGCGATGAACATGTATCTTTTTTATTTTCGAAAATGTATGCGCTCGAATCCGATATTTGAAGAGCAAAAACTTTAAAAGGACACGAATCAGCATCGATAAAAGCCAAAAGGGGAGGGACACCTGCGTACACAGACGAGGGAAGGGAGAGGGGAAATAGCGACGTGAAGGTGTAGTTCCAAAAGCGATACCCAAAGCACACACGGTAAGGCGTGTGTTGTCGTCCTTTGGAAACGTGTGCTACAGCACCACATCGGACAAAACTGCATCGGTTTTGGGAGAAGCAGCATCGGCAACACCAGCACGAGGAACCACTTTCGGGGTAGTGGCGTGGAGGGCGGAGGGTGGCAAAGAGGTGAAGACGTCATGAAGAAATGACTTGTACCCGGCATTTTCTGGAACTGCCAAAAGTGAATCGAGCTGTTCCAGAATGTCAATGAGCTTCATCGGAGAAGCAGTGTCTTTCGATACCGGTTCTGTGGGGGCATTTCCGGATTGCTGAACATGTGCGCACGACGATGCCCCGCACGACATGAGCAAAAGAATGAGGTTCGACTTGTGCATCAGCAATACACAAAAAGCCAAATCGTACACGAAAAGAGGAGCATAGAGCTGGTGGAGAGACTGAACAGAGCTGAGGAGACTCGGCGAGGCATACAGCGCCGACTGTACCACCGTCCACACCCTCGGATTCGTGCTGTCCACCACACCCGGTAACCCGGCGACCTGTGCAGCTTGCTGCCCCACTAGCCATGTACCCCAGGTTGCCTCCACGGTGGGTCCTATGCTCACTGAAAAGCCACGAGGCAGGCCGAGCTCCTTGTGAAGACCGTCAAAAATATCGCAAAGACACGGCATGAAGTGATGACGTGTCCCCTCTTTATCCAAGACATCGGCGACGGCAGCAAGAGATGGAGCGGTGGAAGGTGGGTGGTCACAGATGGCCCGAAGGAACTCGACGATCGAAAAGGAAAAAGTCTCCATAAGTTTGGCCAGCTGCGTCACGTACCCCGTGCGGAGCAGTCGCAATGACTCCTGATGTACTGCTTCAGGCAGAGCTTTATGCTGCCGGAACATGTGATGCACGGCAAGCTGGCGCTGAGTCTCCTCAGACACGCGCCCACTTTCCGTACCGTTGTCAGGGGTTGCGGCGAAAGCCAACGTAGAGAACCCCTCTATCCGAAGCATCTCAGTGAGTGAGTCATTGCCTAGAATACCCTTGGCCTTACCCCTCCCATATGGCACCGTCACAGAAGCCCCCGAATCCTCGAAAGCAAAACTTCTGAACGTGAGATGGCGCAGCCAGCGCGTCAAAAAACGCTCAGAGGTGCCAGCCGACCCCTCCGAGCTGCTGCCGCTATCGCCGTCAAAGTCGAGACCGCCAGCGACCGGCATACCTCTCTCCCCCTCCAATAGTGCCATGAAGCGCATGATATCGTAGGCTGCGGTGTAACTGCCATTGGCGACTGACCGCACGAAAAGCTCCACAGCGCACTGACTAGCCTGCTGGAGTGGGGTAACGTCATTACTGTTGTGGCCAAGCATGCTGCCCCCATTACCCATCACTGCGATCCGATCGGGAGAACACTCTGTCCCTGCGCCGTAGCTGCCCATCATGATCACGCGAACTAGATGTACAGCCTCCACGTAGCGGTTGTGAGCTACGCACTCATGGAACAGATCCATTGGCGTTCCGAGAAAGTCCAGCACCAAGTGCCAGCGTGTAAAATCGATCTTGCGCACGCACCCTACGATAATCGAATAAAACTCGGGGTAGTTGCGCAGGAGCGAAATGGCTGCCCGCACTGCACTGCGTCGACCCAATCCTGGGACTGCTGCGGGAGGCGACTCGTTGAGTGCAGTGTGCAGAAAGTAGTCGAGCACCACCGAAAATGTGTCGTTCAATCGCATGCGCTCCAGCCAGTAAAAAAAAACCCGGTCCCAAATGAACGCGATAGCGGACTCATTGACCTCTGCCGAAGTCCTCTCATGCATGGACGATGACGATGGTGTTAGCGTTGCAGATGGTCTGTTGATCTCCTGCACGTTGGGAATTTTGGGTGGCACACAGGTACTTGGTATCGCAGCCTTCAGGAGGAGGGACAAAATACGGTGCGCGTAGATGATGGGGCGCAGCACCAGTTTCGGTCTCGAACTGACTTGACCCACACGGGTAATCGCATCAGCAGTGAAACCATGGCACACTAAGCGTGCTGCAGATGCGTCCGTCGCCACGCCTAGCATGTACCCATCAAAGGGGGAAGGACACACAGGCAGTGACTCCGACCCCTGCGTTGCCGTCACCTCCATGCGGTAGGTAACAGAGGCTGGCCTCTCACCTTTTCGGTACGCCTTCCCCAGGACCTGATACATCACCAGGCCTTGCTCCTCCTCGTGAATTACCAGTAACGCCCCACTCACTGGGGCGCTGCGGTCCACCCAACACCGAAAGACAAAACGCTTTTTCGCTGGGTCCATCGGTTCTCCGACCGCGTCCACGTGCGTCATATTGTCATTTGGCGAAGTCGAGTGATTACCACCGCCGTCACTAGTACAATTGCCGGCATGCCCAGCTGCGTGATGCTTCCCTCGAATCCAAACGAGGGTGTGATCGCCACGTTGATGGAGCAGTAAGCGCAGCTCGATCGGGCCCTGAGTGAGCCGCAGCGACTTGCCCTCGTCTTCTTCGCAAGCGAGACACAATGGAATAATCCGGAGGGGGTTTGACAACTCGTGGGTAAGGACCAGGCGCTGTACAGGCGTCACAGACACATACGTTCTTGGTGAAGACGACTCTGTGGGGACGTCAATGAAGACATCGTATCGGAACACGTGCACCATTTGGCTACAGTCCACCACAACGATAAATCCGTCTCCTCGGTGATCCTGGTGAACAGAAGAAAGCTGCGAAGGTCTACCATCCAGCTCCACGCGAGCGGCGACAAGAACTGGCGAATCGACAGAGGCTGAGAAGACAATGAGATCAAATGTCTTCGTGTCAGTCTGCAGAGTCGGAACTGCCACAGCGACGTCACGTAGCCACACCGGGTCGGCCACGCAGCTGAACGACTTCTCCACCTCCTTTGAGGTTACACCCCACGAGTGGCGATCGCGGTTGAAGAGAGCGAGACCGTGTTGACCGGCGCAGGCTATCCAGCTCCCGTCACTTGATACTGCACCATATAAGAGCGGATACTGCTCGCGCAGGTAGTCGTCGGGTGGCAGCACCATCTCACACCCACCCTGGGCGATCGGCGTCTCTGAGACCGAAATCAGGAAGAGCGCGTTGTCAGTCAGCAAGGCAAGTGGTGAGTGATTGCCGCAGGTGGGCCCGACCGTGTCTACCGTCAGAACACGAGAGACCTGCGTAGAGAAGAAGCGGGATTGACGAGGGACGGCTACCCACAGTCGCGTTCCGTCAGGCTTCCAACTGATCACAGAGCAGCCAAGCGCCATCCCACCCTCTTGGTCGTTGGACAAAGGTGAGGCATAGCTCTCCTTGCTCCCCACAGTCGACGCAGTATCAAGGGGCACCTTAGTACCCGCCACAAACTCTCGCGGAGTGCGTAAGAAAGAGGCGCCGACTGGTCCCGATAGGTGACGAGTCACAACAGCACCACTGTAGTGCACAAGAACCATACCGTGCCTATAGAACGCCAGACACAGCAACTCCTCCGAAGGCGACCATTCCATCCCGGCAATCAATCCCAGCGACTGCGAGGTGGATGTGGCCACGACCGGAAGATTGAAAACAGCATCGCTAACACCCCGCAGACCCTTCCACAGAGGGTTCGACTGGACAGCCAGAGTTGCGCCATCGATGCGCCGGCACGAAATCGCACCTGCCTGGGTGCACACCGCCAACAAAAGGTGGCGCACGTTGATCGCCACCATACACGCAGAGAGAATTGGTGCCACACATCCCTGCAGCATGACCTTCTCGTGAGTGAAATTCGTCCCGCAAGAAGTCCGGCACAGCAGTACGCTGCCGCTGGAAAAAACGAAGGAGAGCACCCGTAAGCGGGGGGCAAAGGAAGCGTGGAGGATGGTGCCAGATAACCACTCGGCCCCAACGCTGCGCTGGGCGGCGGAGAAGCCGTTGGTACCTGTAAAGGAAGGTAACAATAGGCTTGGCCGTCGCCGTCTCTTATCCTCTGCGTCGATGATCATCGTTGTGGTGTGTGTGTCCCCCGAGACGATATGCCTGCCGACGACTAAATTCTCTGCGCTCTCCTCTGAAGGTGCAGCCGTGCTTCCTGCCTTATTCTCGGGAAGGGATAGCAAGGTTGTCGCAGTGCCGTTGTACTCCAACGGCATTTCTGAGCCTCGCACAGCGGTCCCAGGTGGACGGATGCCGGCCGGCGCAGACCCTGCCGCCGCAACTATGTGCCTCGTTGAGGCACCCATGTCGTCCACAATGGGTACTCGTGGGTCTCGATGGTACCATTGCTGCAAAGGATCTACGCGTGGTAGCGACAATGCCAACGTCCTAGACGATCCCTGTGCTACCGACGGCAAAGAGTTCACAGGAACCGCGCCTGTCGCCGAGAGATCAGCCTCGCTGCCTGCTGCGGTCGCTGGGACACGCTCTTCCTCTTTGGCGATGCACCTAAACGTATGACCACCTCCCTGCAGGCCAACAGTGGTCCACTGGTGAAGGATACCCTGTTTGTGCCACCCGACTACGTAAACGACACCCGCAGTAGTCGTCACCAAGAAGGCGTAGGGGCCGGCGGCGACGGCAGATGTCACCAACCCTGTCATGATTGACATTTCGCTCGAGTAGCACACGCGTGACGCAGCGTCAACATGATGCAGGTATGATGCGGTTCGCCCTCGCTCGATGGTATAGAGAAAACTATTGGTTTTCACGTTTATGTCAGCCTCAAAGAAGGCAACATGACGAGTGGAGACGACAGCGAGGTGGCTTCTTTGCTGCCGCCACAGCACGTACAAGGCCGGGTTTTCCTCCAGTGATGTACCAGGTACGTCAAGTGAAGTCAAGTAAACAATCTTAGGCCCCGCACTCCAGAAGTGTATACGGAGCTGCGTGAGCACTGCCAATATGGTACCTTTGGCATTCACCGCCATGGACTGCACGGACTCGCCATCTTGACAGGCGCCTTCGTGACAGTGCACACCCACTGCGCCACTGCACAGCTGCATTCTCGCCCAGCGCGTTGGGATACAAAAAGAGAAGGGGGCGAAAGGCGGGGATTCAATCCCGAGCGACGGAGTCCACCAACGGACCAGTGTCCAGTGAAGGACAACACGGGGGCGAAGGAGCGCACGGATATGAGACGATCACCACAGAAAGGGTGGGCGGGGGTCAACAAATCAAAAAATCAACGGTGCGATTTCTCTACCTAAAGGAGACTGGCATGTGAGGAGGGCGTGTGTGTATACGTGCGTGCGTGTGCGTGTGCGTGGGTGATGCGTGAAGGGGGGGGGAGGATAGAGCTAGAAGAGTAGCCCAGGCCTTGAGTCAACGGCACAACTCCGAAAGAAGAAACGCGGCCTCGGTCACTCGGTACTACCTCGCAACGATGCACTCAACGCCCGCACACCGATATGTTAGGCCCAGCAAACAACGAAGAACGGAGGACAGGCAAAAGGAACCAGCAGGTGAAAATAAGATAAGCAGGCGGGTTACAGGCGCCTACACGCCACCCCAAATGAACTGTAGAGCGAAAAAAAAAAAAACACGCGGGTGCAGAGGGAGAGCAAAGCTACGTTTTGCGCAGAGAGGCCACCCTCGAGATCATGTACGGCACAGAACCTTAATCAAAACCTACTTTTCGGCAGAAAGACTCGGTGTGTTCTGCATACGCTTTGCCGTCCCCCTCGCCCCCTGGTGCACCTTTCTTCTGTTGTTACTCACCGTCAATGTATGGAGAAACACCCCCCCCCTCAAAAAAAAAAAAAGAAGGGGTGGTAACTCACATTTAGCGATCGTAAGCGAGCGACCGGCACCAAAAAAAAAAAAAGTAGCAGCTGGACTTGGGTCATCGAAGTTTTTCCTTAGGCCCGACGTCGAGAGTGGCATTGTTGCTATCTGCTTTATGTGACCCCTTCACAAGGAAAGGAGGGAGCACATGGTAGCAGTCACGCACCTGCAGAAGTGCACGGTTCGTTGATCAGAACAGTGCCGAAGAAACCGAACCCGCCACTCCCATCCCCGCTGACAGGCAAAATGGGGACGGGGAAAGAAAAAAAGGCAGTGCCCCATCACTAGCCAACACGCACACGCAGCCACGATGCCCCTCAGGCTTCACCAACCCTCCAACGGTACTCCTTCCATCACGCGGAAAAAAAAAAGGAGCGGCTCTCGGAGAGGCGCCGCATCTCGGCATAACTGCACCGCCGGCCCATCGCACAGGATGGTTCTATTCTCTCCCCGACTGATCTCAAGCCCCTTGCCAAGCCGTCTCGGGTACACATATCACTGCTCGGACATCTTCATTAGAGGCGTAAAGTCAGCACTTGCACTACTAAAGACGGAACTGGCGACAGCCGCATCGTTGCCGTGCTGCGATCGGCGGCGCTTGTATCGCGCCTCGTTTACATCATCCAGCGCTGGCACGCCAAATTTCTTATGTAAGTAGGCAAAAACATCCATGAGCACACCCGTAATACCCTCCATCTCCACCTCGTCGGGAAACTCCGCCTCCGGGGCACTCCAAAAAAGCTGGAAAGCAGGCACCAACTCTCTGTTCGACGCTGTCGCGATCATGCAGAGGATTGCTGAGCACAGCCGTTGCAACGACACCTTGGTGCAAAGTGGGGTAACAAAAGAAAAAAGAAACACGCGGCGCACGGCCGTGCATATCTCCTGCCGCGTAGAATCCGGTACCTTTCCTGTTTCCGCCAAAGTCTGCACCGATCGCAGTGTGTCAGCGAGGGGGAAAATACGAACGAAATCAAAACGGACGGTGTCACACAGCAGGAGCTCCACGTCTAGAACTCCACGGCACCACTGCTCCACCTCGCCCGGAGGAGTGGTGTTGGCATCGAGGTCGAATGCCGCCTCCACTAGGCGCACTAACCGTATATGCGCGTGCTCCACCTTTGCAGCAAGAAAGACGCAAGTGGTGGCCAACACAATCTCATTGACTTTGCGCAGCCCGTGTGCAGCGACGAACTCGTGCCAATAGCACAGAGACGTCAGAAGAACACTCTCCGCGAGGCGGAACTTGCGCACGAGGTAGTCAGAGATGACGAAGGCGGCCTGAGAAAGGCGAAAATAGCGACCCGTGAAAGAGGGTAGGTAGGGAGCGGCGAAGCCAGTGGACGCGGGTGAGCTGTATATCGGCGACGATGGATTTGACAACATTCCGACGCGCAGCGCACGGACCCTTGTGCTGCCGCCTTCTGGGACTGAGATGACAATAGAGCAAGGAAAATAAATCACATGCAATTAGCTTTCCCGGTTCCAAGTATGCAGAAGCAGCGCGTGGATCAGGGGTGTCACACGCCTACCTACCCCTACAAAAACCTCAACGAACACCCGCCGGCTCTCAATCGGGTGTGGGGTGCAAAGATGATGTACAGACTGTGGTGGAAGAAGGGAGACGTGAGAGTGACCTTTGTATCTCTGCCTGCATCCCAAAGCGCGGGCAGAGTATATCTGCCGTTTCCTCAACCCCCCCCCCTCGTCCCGGTAGCCTCCCTTTTTCCTTCCTGAATCCTACAGGGGAGGGGGAACAGAGGCTACAAATGTCAGTTCACGAGCTGCCGAACGAAGAAACAATAAGACCCGCGTACACACAAGTGTTCGTGTGTATATGTAAGTGTGTGGGTGGGGGCGACAAAGTGCCAGGGGAGAATGTGAACTATAACGAAGAAGGTAAGGATAAAAAAGGGGGTGGAAACAGAAATGTTTCTAGAGATTTTTTACGGACCCGCACCACATAAATCGATTTGTGACTACGAATATATATATATACAGGCTCTCACTCCTTAACCAGGGTATAGGACTTGAGCGTGTTCACAACGGTCAGGGGTGCGCAATGAAAAAGAACCCCTTCACCACTCTCATCGTCGAGGGATGCTGATTGAGGAATGAGCGATCGACTATAGTCAGCGCCTTTAACATGTCGCAGCCAGGTGTGGGTGCAGGGAGGGAGGTAGGGGGGAGGTGCCCAGGTGCAGGGCCAACTGAGAGGTAAATGTGCAGATGCATCGGAGCACAAGTCCACGCATACACGTGTCAATGGCGCGTCCGATTGATTCCCTGCGCACACAAACCTCTCCCTATAGCCTGCATTCCCTCCTGTTAAAGGGCATCATTTTTTTTTTTTTGTAGGTAAAAAAAGTTTTACTTGTGTGGGAAGTGATGTGAACAAAATAATCAAAATCAGAAATAAAGAAATCAGCTTGCTCGAACCCAGGCACGCTCTTTTCCCTCCTGCACCAGCGCACGCATGTGCAAAAGGCGAAGGAGGCGCTCTATCCCTCAAGACAGAGCGAGAGAGAATGCGCTTACGAGGGAAAAAAAAGGGGGGCGGCACCGTCTGGACTTAAAATGCCATCAGATGGGGGTTCCCCGTTACTTGTATTGCTTTTCTGCTCACTTCAGCGAATGCAGTCCCCCCCCCTGTTCCCCTTTTCCTTCAGCGAGTTAGCTACGTACGCAGGTTTCTGTGGAGAGAAACAACCCTACACAGGGAACAATAACTTGAGGGTGGAAGGGAGGAAGAGAAGGGGGAATGGGCGGCCACGCCGCCCGTCGCCTTCCTACGCATGCACACAAACCTACCAGCAAACTCTCAATATCCCGCTCCAAAAAAAACTCACACGCCCGCTGTCTAGAGGACACAGACACATGCCGCTCGCCGTTTGCACACACAAAATTTTTTCCCACTCCTCCCCTCGCAAAGCTGCAAAAGAGAAGTGCAAAAAAAAAAAAAAGAGGTCAAGACCAGACACAGTGGTGTACTAAAGGCGGCGACAATACACACATCACGGGGGCTCAAAGAGATGGGGATGTGAGGAGAAAACAGGTGGGCTGCGTGGGTACACGCGTGCATGTAGGTAGGAAGGTTAGGGCGACGTTAAAGCCCACACTCTGCCGAAACATGTCGGTGCCGTTGGTCGCCAAAAGGAGTGGCACAGTTACTTAGTGCGTATCCTGCTTGTGGTGGCGGTGGGCAGCGATGAGGACCTTAGCGATCTCCTGGCGGGAACGAAGCCTCTCCAGGGAGCGGGCGGACAGCGCCACACGCAGCTTGTGGCCGCGGAACTCGACGCCGTTCTTTTCCTCCATAAACTTCTTGGCAGCAACGGGGGAGTCAAGGTACGCATACGCGAAGTTCTGGCGGTACGTGCGCAGGCGCAGAACCTTCACACCAGAGAACAGGTCCATGATCTGCTTCTTCGTGGTCGAAGGGCGGAAGATGGGGCTGACAAACACGCACGCGGAGTTCTCATGAGCGTCCGGCTTGGGGGTGGTCTTGGCGGGCACCACCAGCACCGTCTGGCCGAGCACCTCCTTCTCGTTGAAGAGGTCAATGGCCTTCTTCACGGCGGCAGAGTTGTCGAAGAAGACGAGCGCATAGCGGTGGCGGCGCAGCTGGACCTTGGAGACGTTGCCGGCGGCAGAGAACACCTTTGTGGCGTCAGCGACAGAGCCAGTGCCCCAGTTCTTCACATACACACCGTTGGACGGGCCGGAGACGGGGCGGGCGGCGGGGGCGGCGGCCTTCGGCGCAGCCTTGGCGGCCGGCTTCGGGGCAGCAGCCTTCGGCGAGGGGGCCTTCGCAACGGGCTTGGGAGCAGCCTTCGCGGCGGGCTTGGCGGACTTCGGGGCGGCCTTGGCGGGCATGTTGGCGAGTGAGGAGGTGTGGAAGGTGGGTTTGTTTTTTTTACTCGAAGGTCGAGGTGATCGCTGAGAGCTGAAAGCTGTATGGGTGCCAGTTGCGAAGTGAAGGGAACAGTGCACAAAGTCAGCGTCGCCAATGCCATTCGTGCGCGGGTGTGTGCGTGAGTTTTGAGGAAGAAGGAAGGGAGGGCATGAGGAAGAAAGAAAAAAAAACACACAAAGACGTATAGAATCACCGGATTGGTCGGGGAAGTCGGAAAAGCGAAAGAGGAAGAAGAGGAGTAGAGTGCAATATGGCGGTATGCATATGCATTAAGGGATTATACAAAATGATATTTGTGAGAGAGTTACTGACAACATCATCAGCAAAAAAACGCAGCGAGGTCCTCGATGAGGATCGTCAATTTTTACAAAAAGCATCTTCTGCAACCGACGCGCGCGTGTGTATTTAGTGTGTACGTGTGCGTGTGCGTGTGCGTGTACGTGAGCGATAAGGCGGAGGGCGGGACTTTTCTGTTATGCTCTTTCTGATGCATATGCACCGCCTCCTTTCGCCTCGCATCATGAGATGGCGCTTCACTATCCCGATCTTAAACGAGCAGACAAAACCATCGAGGGTGGCAGGTGCCCCTTTCTGCATCACTGCCCCTGGCACCCGGAATGCACTTGCACCCCACACATACACACATACACACCTTCCACTCTCGCTTAAGGAGTGCCATCTTATCAAACCAGAACTGTATAACACAGACGTACAGAGGTACGGAAAGCGGCAGGGAAAACATGAAAACAGTAACGACAAGAACAGAGGCTTCACCGTGTGGTTTTGCTATAGGGTGCACACGCTAGCATAACCACGTAGGGAAGATCAACGGTGCTGCTGAGTGGAACCCATTCTATCCACGTGTAGAAATAGAGCAAAGGCCCCAGGCCTTGCTGTGCCAAGGCAGACGCCTCAGCACCGCTCGCCTCAGCGCAGTAAAGAATTTTCGGTGCCATCAAAGACACGGTAAACGGTACAGATTCGGCAACCCAGGCCTCACAATGCCGATATGTAGGAGCACCCACGAACTCGTATGCGAAAGAGCGACCAGTAATACCCACTAGTTTCACGGCGCACTCACGCGCAGCCCAGTGTTGCGCCAGCACCACCGCCGCGTATGCATCCGCCTCACTCACACAAGGCGTGGGAAGGTGCCTCCACCACTCACCACGAAGGCCTGCCCCCTTGCGTGAGCATAGACTCTCTTGAATGTCTCTCTCCTTGGGCGCCCCCACCTCAATCATCTCTGAAGGTGAGCCCAGGAGCCGTGCCAGCCCGCGCCGCTCATCCTCAGCGGACATGGCCGTAGCGCACTGAGGCATCCACCGACGGCCGAGTTGAGGGAAGCGGCTTCGTACGCGGTGAATATCTGCCACGCTAGCCACATCGACTGCGTAGGCAAATACACCATGCGGGGAGCCAGGCGACGTGCTCGGTGAGTCCCCCAGCGCCGCTTCAGTGCCGAGTACTTTCGGCCGCACATGGGCGCAGCTGAGGTTTGAAGACTCGAACCGTGAGATGGGCCATGCCACGGACGCGGCCACCGGGTCCTCATGCGAAATGCTCAATCGACACCCATGGCGCGTCGGCGCCATCTCTCGACTTTCTGTGAAGACGACGCGAGGGGTGTCCTGCCTTGTCTGGGAGGCAGACGTGTCCCTGCGTAACACGGAGCAAATTGCCTCTGAGGCGGCAACACGAGAGAGCACGAATGGCAGCTGATGACGCGGATGAAACAAAATGGCTGCCGCACGGAACGCCTCACCCTCGACCTCACTGTAGCCTGGCAACCCAGACCTGCAGAGAGAGAGAAGCGAGGGAGTTTCCAGTGCCGGTGAGGTCAGCTTGCAAATTGCAACGGCCGCACGTGCGAAGCACGCAGGCGGACAATGGACGCGGCACGACACATACGTGGAGCCTCGGCCTCTTGCACCCGGCATTCGACTGAAGAAAATCTCCGAGGAATAGAAAAAACGTCAAGTCCGCCCCACTTTCCAGCTGTGAGTTGTGCCCCCGCTAAAAAAAAGAAAAATGGGAGGGAAGGGGGAAAAAAAGGTAGATGACATGTATGTGGCGGCGCACGGCAGGGGGACACCAAACGGAGACGAGGGAGAAAAGAGATAGGAAGGAGTGGAGATACCTATGCAAACAAGGAAGTGTATCAATGACAACACCCACAGGAGAAGTAAGAGAGCGGGGGGCAGCCTCCACTCACAGCCACGACGGTACCGTCCACTGTGTAAAAAATCTCAAGATAAACCAACATCCGAGAACTTAAAACACACACACACACGGTATATATATATATATATATATATATTGCAGGCAAACTGAAACCCATACGCAAAGCCACAGCACCCTTTTGCCCCCTCCTTCCCCTCCTTGCACACACTTACTGCGAGGAAAAATAAGGCAACAAGCAAATACGGGCGTCCACCCGCCCGTCTACCAAACCTGGGAAAAAAACATGTCGAAGGAAGCACTGAGAGCATATAATACGCCCCTGTCACACCTGCATCGGCCTTGTTCACATGTTTTTTTTTCTAAATACTTCTTTTTTTTTTTTGCATGCATACCAACAGATCTATCCAGTCTTCACGAGTGGAGTTTCACACGTGGATGTAAGCGTACAGGGGTGTGAGGGAATGGACAAAAATGGAGAAGGGATCAGTACCCCTAGTCCGCTGTGTCCAGAACCGTAAACACATGGAGCCGCCCACACCGAAGGTAGCGGCGAAGCCGCTAACGGAGAAAAGTTGGGGGAAAAAGGAGTTACTCAAAAAGATCATTGCATCGATTTTTCAGACACCCTTGCACAGCAAAAGCGACCTCCCCCTCTCTTCGATCGTTATCACCTTCGGGGCCCGCGCACGCAGGCATACATACAAGGATATCAGTTCTGGAGAGCAGGCATTTTTTTTTGCCAGCCCAGCGGTGGGTTGGATCGTGCCAAGAAAGAATGTGGAAGAAAGAAGACGAGACACTATAGGAGCCACAATGACAGCTGGCGCATCACGTCAGCACGACACTATTGTATGTACATCCATGAAAAGAAGAAAAAAAAGGTAAGAGAACGCGCACATCGACACCAGTTGCGGGATGAAGCGTGGAGGTGGGCAAGGGAGGTGCGTGGGTAGAGGAGGAGAAGCGTCAAACCTGTCATGGAGAAACATATACAGAGATGCAGCAGGAAAGACAACCGATAGGAAACGGGACAACAGTTAAAAACAGTGACACGAAGCGACAGGCACGGATCTCTTAAACTTCTTCGTACCCGTCGCTGTCGCTCTCGAGCACATGGCCTTACGAGTCGGACTGCTGAGAAGCCCGGCGTGTCCTCCACTGCTCAAAGCGCTGCCACACATCCTCACGTAGCATACCAGAGCTTCGGCGTCGCTGCTGGTGCTGCGAGGCCCGCAGCTGGCTCGACACCTGGTCCACAGCGGCGTGCATGTTTCTTTCCATCCGCAACGCAATACAGTTCGTCGCTTGGCGACTAGCAGGCGTGATGCAAGGGGTGTTCAGCTCCTCTGCACCAGCGCCGCGGGCAGCTGACTCGCTCTTGACGGAGAAAACGCTGGAGTTCACATCATAAAGTACATTATCAATCTCCATCTCCATCTCCCTCAGTACATCGTCATCCGGCTGTAGGAGTTCCGCCAGGGCAGCAGAGGGTGAGGAGAAACACGCCTTCTGTGCCGACAACATTGTGTTGGTGTCGTCGTGGCACGGCCGCGTGAAGTATCCGTCAGACGAGCACGACGTCACACCCTCAAGCACCTTCACAGTTTCAGCTGCGGCAACACTAGCAGTATCACTGTCATCATCCCTGGCCGTGTCATCCTCCGCTCTACGCTCTGCAAGTGCCTCCAGTGCCGCAGCTTGCGCAGCTGCCGCCACCGCCACACGTTGTTCGTAGGTGTGGCGGTGCTCCTTTTCGGTCAACAGAAGGGCTCTGTGAGCCTCCTCGAACAGCTCCTCGGCGTCCCAGCGAGCGTCCTGCTCTGCCTTTTCCAGAATAGTCCGTACGGCAGACTCCTCAGATTCCGCGGCGGCGCGATCATCGCGGTGGCGGCGGCGCCGCTCCGTCAACTCCTCCAGCTCCTGCGCTCGGCGCTGGTCAAGGCGCTGTGTTAAGCGATCCCGCAGTTCCCGATGCTCCTCTCGCTGCTCAGTCAGCAGAGTGACGCACTGAGTGAGGTGTGCACGTTTTTCCTCGCGGATGGAGGCGCGCTCGGCCGCCTCAGCCGCATCTCCGCCGCGGCCCCAGGCCTCTGCTGCGCGCCGCTCCTCTGGAAATACTGGACGCTCATCGAGGTACGTGAGAGCGGGCAGGTGCAATATCATGTTTCGTCGATAGTGGCGCAAGCGGTGGGACAATCCGTTACCTTGGAGATAGATGACGCTGACAAGTGGGAGGCGGTGAAAAAACTGCACGATGACGAGTGCATCAGGCTTGGGTGGCGGAACCCTTGTGCTCGAAGCAGTAACAGGAGCGATAGCGTTAACCTTGGACGCGTCAACAATGCGAATATCCTCGTCGGCTGCTGTGTATATTGAATCGCCTGTCGCTTTTGTTGTACCCGTGGTAGCAGAATCCACGGGGTCCACGTCGGTGGGCTCACACGCGGTCTCAATACAGTTAAAAGACAAGTCGACGCTGGTGAGGCTTCCAGCTAGCTGCCAGAGCTCCTCGCACACCTCTAGAGATGTGAGCTGATTGTGAGAGGCCTGAAGCGTCTCCAGCAACGGGCATCCTGCGGCAATGCCACGTAGAGATGTCAGGTAATTGTGCGACACGTTGAGAACGCGCAGGCCGCGGAGAGTTGTCGTCAATGACGTCAGCGACCGGAGAAAATTGTTCTGTAGAAAAAGAGAGACGAGTGTGCCCTGCTGACTCTCTAATCCATTGAGCTCTGAAAGGGCATTCTGCTCCAACCATAGAACCTTCACATTATTATAGGACTCGAGGTTCTGGATCGTTGTGAACCCACGGCAGTGCAGATAGAGCTGATCGTTGAGGTGCGGCGCAGCGTAGCCGCCGTTGGCCTTGCACGAGGCCACAATCACGTCTGCTGTCATTTCCGCCATTTTACTACGACTACAGCTCCTGTGAGTGAAATGCGAAAGGATGGGTGTGAGGAAGAGTTTTATTCTTTTATCAAAAAAAGCAACGGATACGTGCGGTCACAGGGGGAAGGTCAGAATGAGTTTGGGAGACAACGGAAAACCAACACCGAGGTGCAATTGCTGGAAAATATGGTACACAGAGGTGTTCAGTGGGAGCAAAAAAAAAAAAAAACGTCTCCTTGCGTTTCAAAGTGAGGTACCGATCCTCAAAAGGGCTGATATCACGTACAGCACACAGCTATACAGACACACTCGAGCAAAACATCAAGAAAAATCGAAGAAAAGACAGGAATACAAGTTAGGCATTACATTCGCTAAAGACGCGCAGTCGCAGAAGCTCCCTGTTCGACAGCAGGTATACAGCATGAAGTGGGTTAAGAGGCTCTGTCGCCGAGCAGGCCTCTGGAAGCGGAAAATCACGCGTGTACCGAGACACGCTGTATACGGGCAGCACGCTATCCCCAGCACACAAAGCCTCAAATAGAAAGTGCTCTAGTCAATCGTGTCCTCTATACCTCTAACAGAGCATCTGTAATCTGGGCAAGTGGAATAGAGTTTTTCTTGGAAAGAATCACCGTTTGCTTTTCCACACACACACACACACACACACATATATACACACATGCACACACACACACACATATACACACACACATACAAGCATTGCGCAAGATGAGGAGGGGGATGGAGCAGCCAAGCGCTAACCACTTCCCCTATTACGCATGGCAGTAGGCAGCGCGACGAGAAGCAGCTCGAGGAAACAACTCAAAAAGGAGAGGGGTACGGAATCGATGTGATGGCCTTGTCAGTGAAAACCCTCGCACAGAGATGACAAAAAAAAAAAAGTGAGAGCCCAGGCTATCGCCGATCCCCTCCCCTTAGCACGCATCCCCCCTTTTTTCCCTTTGCCACTACGTGTCTATTTTTGTTTTCTGACTTTGTCAAATTCAAATTGCTTCCGCCGCTCCTTCAGATTCTGTGCGTCTCCCCCCACCCCTCCTCTCCCATCCGGTCGCTGCTGTGCCCCTCTCCTTTTCGTATTTCTCCTTCTGGACAATCCCTCCGGCTTCCTCTCTTGCCCCTCCCCTTTCCACGCCCTCTTTATGCCTGCGTCTGTCAGTGCTCGAAGATAGTACAGACATGATCTGCGCGCACAGGAGGGGGAACGCTGTACCATCGCGTTGCCCTCGGCGCCACCATCAACCACTGTCAACATGCGCGAAAACCGAGCGCCACAACGTGTGAGCGGGCCAGCACCCTCCCATCCCCTCCTCCACACACAGACGCACACACACAGAGGCCTCCGAAGAAAGAGCACGTGGGGAATACAGACAAAGCGATACGAGGATGCGACAACGACAAAAATGTTTTTTTTAATTATGAGGAGGCGAAGACGAGAAGAAACCCGCGGGAAAAAAAGAACACCCAAGGACAGAGGAAACAACTGCGGGAAAAAAAAAAACGCACACATACACACACATACACGCACAGATACAATGCACGACGCGTGTCGAACTCCACATCCATGAGAAAACGGAAACAAGACATAGAAGAGTAACAGTCAAAAAAAAATGTGCACCAAAAGAAAAAGGGGTTGAGAGAAAGCAAGCCGCATCAGTCTCAGCTCCTGTCGGACAGGGAAACGCACATACAAACACACACACGCACAATAAGGGTAGACAATATGGGAGAGAAAAAAGAAAGAGGTCACCTGGGTGGAGATGAGCCTCATGGGAAGCGAGTGGAGCCTGCGCAGTAGTTCTTCGACAAGGCGCGAGTATCATATCTGGGAAGGTGAACATCAGACATACACACCTTCACATCGACGGTATTCATCGTATCACCTTGCATTCCTTCTTTTAGAACAGGAAAGGATCGCTTGAACTTGGTCTGTAGATGTCGTGTAAGCTCGGCATCACAAGCAATACCACCAGGCATCAATCTCGCTCTCTCGATACACCAAGAGAAGCCTATATTTTTCAGTGACCAGGCGCTCCCACTCTCCAACAAACAACACACCTAAAGGGGGTGGTGTGTGTAGGAAAGGGAGCGAAAAAGTCAGTGTACTAACCCTCGTGAAACCACAACGTAAAATACCCTCAACACCAACAAAAAAAGACGGGCAAAGGGACCAAAGAAAAAAAGGGAAAATACATCACACCAGATGAAGCGCCAATGCACAGACACATAAACACACAAAGACACGGGAGAAGAAGCTATGAGCGGCAAAGACTCATACTCGTGAATGCGGATTAGGGTGAAGAGATTGCACCCAGATCGAGACCGCCTCTGTTATTGTGTTCATATACTACCTGTAGGCATCGTGTATCCCTGTGGATCGACGTCTGTCGTCATCTGTGACACCTGCTGAACACGATCGAAGACGCTGTCAAGCATAGTGCGTAAGTCAGCGTAGCTCACGACCAACACGGTATTGCTTGTGTCGGTCCCGATCAACTGAATGGTCTCATCAGAGCCAATATCCAGCTTGTTCAGGCAGTGGTACACATGACCCCAGTCTACATTCACTCGGTTCTGCTCATCAACTTGATTGAACAAAAATTGATTGAACAGTCGAAGAACATACCGCTGATTCTCCGAAGTGTACTCATGCACCTCGGCTGGCGACTCGAGAGCAAAGCTTAGTTTGATAAGCAGGCGCATGACGCGGCCATTATGCATTTCTTTTTGGCATTGGGTCATGAGAAAGTCTGTGTGTCCCTCCTGGTGCCCCACCTCCATTGACATCCGCTCGCCAAGAGCATGACACAGCTGCGCAGAGTCGGCATGCCCCTCCAGACAAGTTTTGATAAGCTCCCAGAAGCTCTGTGAAAACCCGGGGAGGGGCTGCTTGTTTGTGAAAGTCTCCAGCTTCACGTTAAGGTTCCGCGAGGCCAGTTGGAACAAAATGAAGCCGAGAGACTGGATGTCTTGCTTCATCAGTATATGCTGTTGCACCGCGGTTCCTCTCGGCTCTAGGAGGTCTGTCAGACCAAGGCCGGTGAAGTAGAATCGCCCAGTGGTCTCGACATAAATAATTTTGGACCAATGCAATCCGTGTAACGGGATGAGCGTCTCATGAAAGGAGCGGAGCAAGCCTACGAGCTGACACGTGAAGGACCACAGCAGCCCCTCCGTCGCACGGCGCCCCTCAGTGAAAAAGGCCTCCTGCAAACCCTTCGCCCCTGCCATGTAGCGATACTCCATAATGACATCGGTGCTTCCCATCACAAACTCCTCTGTGGCGAAGAGGTTTGTCAGCGGGACGAGGTTAGGGTGGCGGTACTGCCGGAGTGCTTCCTTCACCACAACGCACTCCTCCTCTTTCACCGGCACGTTCACTAGTCGACGCAGGAGAATATCTTTGCCTGTGTACCGGGCACTTGTCTGGTATATCTGCATGCGCACCTTGGGCATCATCACACTCGCTTTCGGCTCCGGCTCCAGGTTGTAAATAGTGGTGTACATCGAAAACTTGGACGATGTTACGTGGGTTACCGGGCGACGCGGCCGCCCCGAGTGCGGGGTGGTCAGCGAGTTGCGCACCGATGGAGACATGAAAAGACTACTTATAGGGGTATACGGCGTTGCAGGGAACGGGTCAGCCGCCATAGATAGGCTGCCATTTGTACGGTACACGTCCATGTGGTGCTGCGGACTGTAAAGGGAGTGGGGCGACGGAAACGTCGGCGACATCATTGGTGCCCCATTCTCGACTCCTGTCAGGTTGCCAGTGACAGGATTCATGCCTTGGCGCTCGCCACTCAGGGGGGCTCTGGTCTTCTGGATATTGCCTAGAAAGCTGAGGGAATGTTCGTGTTCGCCAGTACTTGTGATTGTGGGAGGTCGACGGCTACCACCCAGCATTACACGGTGCCTCGTTACCCACCACCACTATTGTTGAACGCTCTCCACTACCAAAGGACAACAACAATAACAAAAAAGCCAGACGAGGGCCAAGAGGAACAGGAAACACAGCCTACAACACTTCAGAAGAGGCGCACAGAGCTCAGTGGGGAAGAGGAGAAATTCGAAGATGAGAGGGGGGGGGGGCAAAAAAAAAAAAACGAAGAAGCAGGAAAAAAGCCTTGGGTTGTCGGAGTCGGCGTCAGCTCATGCACAATCACAATTTCAAATAAACATTTAGGTAAATATATATATATAGATATATATTTTCGTGTATATGAATACACAGACACAGACACACACAGACACACACAGACAGTCGCTCGCTCGAAGAAAAACAGAAAAACACGCTCACACGTGTACTTCTAAAGCGTTGCCCTGCACCAGCAAAAGCTAGACAAGCACAGAGAAGCGAAGGAATACCATACGCCCGTGTGGAATGGCGACGTCATGTGCATGCACGCATGTGTGATGATGATGACGGTGGCAGTAATAATCATATGCACGAAACAGTGAAGCAAACGTGCGTGGTGAGATGAAGGAAAGGCAGAACATGAGGGGAAGAGAAGTGCCGAGAAGAAAGTCAACGTTGAAAAACGAGAGATGCGTCGAATGCATTCGGTGGAGGGGAAAGAAAAGATTTTCGCAATCGAATATGGCCTCTCTGCAACCCTCGCTTCACTCCAAGAATAGAGGCGCACCAGGGGGAAGGACTAAGCCAAGGGAAAGAGAACGGCTACCTGGCCATCGCCTGACAAACACCAAGTCTCCTTTCCTTCCAGTGAAAAGACGAAAATAGACATGCGCATAAACAAGAGCAGTTTCAGACGCAGAAAAAACTGCTTTTCTTTTTCTTTTATCCAGGACATTCATGTCACCTCGTGCCTGAGGGGGAGAAAAAAGCACACTGGCATATATGCATACGCCTTCTGCACTTAAAGAGGCACCAAAACCCCTAAAAGCCGCATACACCACCACAACTCCCGGGGGAAGATCGGACAGAGATCAAGCAGGGACAGAGGTGACCCTTGCGAGGGACCGCGCAAATACACATACAAACATCATTTCGTCGACCATCAGTAAGCACACCTTCATCTCCATCACCATAAGCTTTCCCGTGCGAGTCGAGTCGAGTACCCTACCACTCACCCGCCCCATACCCCGAACCGCCCCCCGGGTTATACGCCCCTCTGCCTGCCTGCCTGCCCATCCCCTCACCTCTCACGCCTTTAGCTCACGACTCTATCGACAGCAGAAGTGATTCGGCATTAGGTAAAGGGGTAAGGGGGAAAAAGAGGGACCACCTGGATCCCTCTACACAGTGGGCAAACAACCGGTCAGTGACATGCTAAAGTATCTTACCACAGCAAAGATTTGATTCACACGCGAATGGAGACAACTACCTCCTCAGATGCTTGCCAACTGAAACAGATTTCTCTTTGCGAGCATCCAAACTCTTCCCGCCCGCTGTCTTGCGTTTTGTTGGGGCTGGCAGAGCTACGAGTGCACTGTCTGTCATGCGCACATTTTTGACGCTGGCTCCACGCACGAAGCACTCCCGCGACTTCCAGAACGACTCGCCATCGGCGGCAGTGCGAGTACACTGTTTGATTACCACGTTCATAGCACGATCAGTGCGCATAACAGTGCCATTCACCGTCTCGCCATCAGCAAGTTCGATGGAGACATCTTTACCCCGACAGTTACGCAATATTTCGATGGGTGTTATGGGTCGGCGTGTGTAACTCATTCTCTGCCTGCGTGTGTGTGTGTGTGTGTGTGTGTGTGTTCTTTTGTGTGTGTGTGTGTGTAGCACGACGGAAGTACAAAGGGGGGAAATATTCGTCGAGGGATTCCTCTTGATACCTACGCGTGCGCTGCAGCGTACGTTTACCTAGAGGAAAAAAATGATTAAAGGATACGCCGCGAAAACCAAGAGAGAGAGGTCGCAGGTCAATCCACCAAAACCAGACGAGCTAAAGCCCCCTCAAAAAAAAAAAGACGTGCAGATACACAACGGAGCAGATTCCAGGCGCCTTGATCGCCAAACAAGAAGAAAAAAAAAAGAAAGATCGACGAAGTAGATTAGGCCACTACAACTCGTGATTGCGTCTCCATCTGAGCCGATGATGAAGAAAAGATAGTGTAACCACTGACTGCCTCACGCAAGGAGGGGAAGAGATTGAATCGATAAGCAAGGAGCCCCGCTCAGTTTGAAAATACACGACGTAAAAACTCTCCGCGCCACGGCTGGGTATAGACTCCGTCAAGAAAGCACTGTGTGCCTCCCGTTGACGTTGTTTTTTTTTTTCTTTAATCCTCTCCGAACAATCGTTCGAAGCCTTTGCTTATGCAGAGAATCGGTATTGAAGAAATACTTCTCCCTGCGTGTGGTGTTAATAGGAACGAAAAAAAAAATCGGAGAACGGAGACAGGAGGGCAGCTGTTCCTTCACGAGATGGTGGTGCAGTAGGGAAAATATTTTTTTTAAAAAGAGAGAGGCCCCAACGCTTGGCCCTGCTCTCAAGCAGTGACTCTGTAAAAGAGAGACCGACATGCCCCCGCCGCCTCCGGTGCTGCTCAATTCCCCACCTCTTACAGTGGAGTCGTGTACATGTCCCAGAGAGATGACACAAACGACCGGGTCAGTGCAGTTAAACAAAAAAAAAAATCTTTCTGACAGCCAACGCGATGCGCACCCACTCCTCTTCAAGTAACTCACCCAATTCTCATCACCCCAATCAGCGACGGCAGACCTCCTCACCTCATCTACACGGCCATTTTATTTTTTGAGGAATTTTGTCTTGCGAACGAAGGAGAAAGAAAGAGGTGCACCTGTTCGGCGGCTTTCCCTGACCTCCTCTGCGATGTCGCGCAGTGCTGGGAAAATGTCAGCCATGTTCTCAAGATCCGCTTCCCCCAAATAACAGAATATCAGCACCTTCGCAATCCGAGGAAACCCACGAAAGCAACGCAATCGAGTGAGTCGCGTACGCTCCATCTGCACTGGGGCTCCGGCTGAAATGCATAGGGAGCGCAAGAGGTTGAGAGACCGAAAACTTTTGTAGTTGATGACATTCTCCCCATCAAACCCCCAAAAGACTTTTTGGCAGGTGGGGCATTCGGTGAAGTCGTCGTAAATCTCGTATATCTTTCCCACGACACGGTCCCTCACGGCCCTCTTCTCCAATGGGATGAGAAGGTCGTTGCACGTCACGCAGCGACGGAAAACGCGCCCTGGGTCGTATGTTAGGCCCGCCTGCTGAATAAGACCCATCATAGTACAATGAAAATCACTGCATCGCCATTGCTGAGCAAAAATGCATCGCACCTCGATATTCGATGTATCGCTGTCCTCCGAGTAGATGGACTCTCCATCTGAGTCGTAGGCTACGACACGACGTGCAGCGCTCGCTGGAGTCTTTGCGGCACCACATCGCATGGAACGCACACGGCGGTTGTGCACATGGACGCTACTAAGGAGTGGCCGACTGCATGTCACAAGAATCCGATTCTCCGCGCAGGCGATGGAAATCAGAAAAGCCTGAGGTACGGTAGGCGAGCAAAGCGTGTCATAACCGAGTAAACGGAAATACTTGGCCACCTTGTTCATGCTAAAATCCATTATGAAGCGGGGCTCATCGACAACGCTGTGCGAAGAGGTGGAGCTCGTCACCATGCACGACATGATGATGAAAGATTGCACCGTAGGAGCACCTCGTAGGAACAAAAAAAAAGGTGGAGCAGTACTTCGTCATTAGCGAAGCAGTAGACCGAGATTTCCCCCTCCTCCTTGGCAAGTCAGTGGGATGAAAAGAGAGAAAAGAAGCAAGCACCTGTCAGATGCGTTTTCATATTTTTTTTTGTCAGTCAAAGTGTTGAATTATCGTCGCGTAGATACGCGTGTGTGATGGAAGATATCGAAGACGGTTCCCGGATCCTCGGAGATACCACTTCACTTGCCAGTGTTTGCCCTCCTACGTGCGTGCCACCACCACCGCAGCTCGAAAAGAAAGGATGAGAAATCGAGGATGTGGTCAAACCATCGCCCCAAAGTGCACGACAGAATAAGAATAAACGGTACACACGTGGTAAGCGAGAAAAAAAAAAGAGCGAGGGACGTGTCGAGATCAGTGAGAAGAGCATTGACCCTGTGGAACGAAAGGAGGAGGTCTGCGTATATATATATATATATATATATATATATATATATATGTTCTTTTTTTTTTGTGTGTAGTGTCGTGTAGTAGAGTGTACGTACGTACCGTACG
>CM007316.1:162833-225344 GCA_000333855.2 Endotrypanum monterogeii | reverse complement strand
TATATATATATATATATAAGCATTATTCGATGCGGAGGAGGAGACGCACAGACACACTTACGCACGTACACGCGGGCGTGCTCAATCCTTTTTTTTAACCGTACCGTCGAGGAACTAGGTGATGCAGTATACTTTCATCACCCCGGAGATGCGAGTGTGCCATCCCACACACACACACACACACACACACGCAGGATGAGACAAGGACGTGAACACACACACTCTACTCGACATCATCAAGGTTGGACCCAACGAACCACTCCAACAAGGGAAAAAAAAAGAGAGAAACGGGAAATTCACCAATGAGAAAGCGGCACCAGCAGCTACAGACTACCTGGGAAAATATACGAAATCAAAGCACGTAACGAAATGAGCATGAAGAAGTGCCATAAAATGCGCTTCACTCAAGACGAGGAAGAGCACAACAAGAGGGAGAGGGTCGAAGGGGGGGGGGGCAATGCAGACTTACAGCCCCTCCCCCCACCTCCCCCCCTCCATCCCCCAAACTGGCGCGTTTTCATATCCCACACCCCTGCGTCCGTGCGACCTTCGATTCTGCCTAGTAGTCGTAATCGTCACGCTTTGCATTGAAAGTGTCCACGTGCTGACGGATCTTGCTTCCGGGCATCCAGGTGACGTAGTCGTCCAGGCCGCGGGGCACCAGGAAGGCCGGGTCGCGGATCTGTGTAGTACCCACACGGACATGGCCGTGGTGCACAAAGTCGGCGGCTAGCTTGCAGTTCCCGGCCATTTTGAGATCACGCAGGATGGTGGGTAAGCGCCGCTTGCAGAACGCCTCGACGCCGACCTTATCCACCTCGGAAAGACCTAGCCTTTCGTGAATAAGCCCCATATTGTACAGCTTCTCCATCAGTTGCTGGGTAATTTGAATTCGAATCTTGCTCTCTGCTGGAAGATAGCGCAACTGCGTCTGAAGCTGCCGAATGAGACCTACAAGGCGCAGGTAACGGCGGTAGTCCTCGCGATCCTCGAGGTGATACTTGGTGATACAGAACGGTTCATGCCAGTTATCTTGAGGGTACTGCATGAAGTCGTGCTTCTTTAAGAGCTTCCGCTCATGGAACTTGAGAGGGCGGTGAATCGGGTTACCATGGGAGTGCTGCGAGGCGGGTGTGTACTTGCTCCGCTTGCTGCGCTTCACAACTTCCATCTGCTCCCTCATAGCACTCGTGCCCAAAGCGGGCCTGAAGCCCTTTTTCTCGACGGTGTCGCGGGCCATGACTCAATGCCTGTTCTCGTGGATGTTCGGAGAACAGTGGCTGGGAAGGGAAGGCCCTTCGCAGAAAACAGCGGCGCTCCCTGGGGAGGAAAAGTGATATTGATCAAAGAGGTGGGCCACCACCACCACCACCACCACCACACACCCCTGTGTGTTTGTGTGTGTTTGTGTGTGTTTGTGTGTGTGTATTTATGTATTTATTTATTTTGGGAGAGGGGGGTAAATCGGCAGTCGTTAAAGCGTAGACGTGGTGAAGAAAAACCTTTCTGCTACATATCAAAGTTTTTCCTCGTTGTTGTTTGAATAAGTAACGTGTGGGGATGGTAGAGTGAATGAGTCATAACTCCGGATGATCAGGAGTGGAAGGGGGCCCCTCATCGGCGCCACGATGCGTACTGATCACGGCTGGTATAACGCTCCGTTTTTTTTTTTTTCAACAGGCCACGCACGGGTGCTGGGGCGACAGCCCTGCCAAGCGACCGGGAAAGCATGTCCTCTGCTTCACTGAGAGGTGCCAGGTCCCTAAGGAGATCCGCAACCGCTGGAAAAATCCCTCAAAAAAAAAAACTCAGCAACACAAAAACATCTGTCAAATACGCACCAAACCCATTGTAGTAGTGAAACTTTTTGTATGACCAGCGCGGAGGAAGTGTGTGTGTGTGTGTGTGTGTGTGTGTGCGTGAAGGGAGGGAAGGAGAAACGAAGAGAAACGAGGAGCATTGCAGGTGCATCCATCGCACCTTCACCTCTCCTCGCTCAGTCACCACCCCTTTTTGCGTTGATTTCTGTGTGACTTCACGTATCACGTTTCACACATGTGCGCAAGAAACCTCGCCTCCCGTTATCACCAAAAAAACACATGAGAAACTCACTGTGCTCAACCCACATATCCTATCAGAAATACAAAAGAGAAGACTCGGAGTCGTGCGAAAAAAAGAAATGCAAGACAGAAAGCAAAACGAAAAAACATGATGGGGTGCGCATGAACATCTATCCCTCTAAGCCAGTTTATTTGCCGGTGGGTCGGTCTTTTTTTTTTTTGTTTGTGTGTGTGTGTCTGTGCCTAACAAAGTCGCACTCGGCCCCTCCCCCGGATCTCTCTATTTTTTTTTGCTGATCTGTTACCTCTCAATTTCAGCCCCCTCATATACACACCCACATGTACAAGCACAAGCATACTTACAAGTCATGTATGCGGCAGAGAGAGAAGATGGAGGACATGCTCAGGGACACGACAGTTGCACCAGGCACAATACATTTTTTTTTTTTCAACGCACGCAGAAAGAGAGGCATAGTGACAAAAAAGCGCAGTGAAAGTAAAAAAGCAGGCAAAAAAAAAAAAGAGGCTGGCGTCATTTCCCCCAACGCATCCGAGGCAACAAGCGGAGATGAAGGAATTATATGCACAGCAGGTGAAAGAAAAAGATCTTTTTTTTTTCGCCAGCGCAGTGTCACTGCGGATGCAGAAAAAAAAAATTGAATGAAAACTCTTGAGCAAATGACAATCCTGAGACTCGGCCAGAGGAGGAGCAGAAAGATTGAAGAGCAACAAAGCGACGAAGGAAGAAAATAAGAAGGATTGGGTGATATCGATGAGGGAGGGGGAGAAGTAGGGAGAGAGAGAGGGGAGGCGAAAGGAGTGTATATTACAAGGGAGAAAAAGGCTCCTGAAACAAAGCCCAGTACCTGAAAGCCTGTGATCCTACCCGAGCACACACACACACACACACAGCAGGCTTCCCAGGGGAGACGAAGGGACGCCGAGCAGGCTGAGTGCATCGAACGAACAGGACGCTGCTGTGTCCATACTGGCACAGCGGCATGGGAAAAAATAACAGTGATTGAGTATGAGCCAAAACATGAGGGATAGGGGGGTTTGCATATGTGCTCCTGTGTGCTTGCGCGCCAGCTAAAAAGCTGGGTCTACTCTACAGTCACTCGACATGCGAAGAGGAGAAAACAAAGGGGGCGGCAAACTGCCCGCGCAATGTCGAGAGAAAACAAGACGAGCCTATATTACAGACCACGCGATCGAATGGCATTTCCTGGACGGTATGGATCTTGCTCCCGCTGAGCCTCCTGACGCTCAAGGTACATCTTCATGGAGGCCACCTTCAGCTCCTCCAGTTTTGACAACAGTGCCTCGTTCTCCAGAATCATCTCATCGTAGCGCTGTGCAGCCTTGCTAGCTGTTGCCTTGGCACTTTTAATTTTCTTTTGCTGCGCCTTCCCCTTCATGCGTTCCTCGTTGATGCGCTCCTCGCACTGCGCGAGACTCTCGGCGAGGCGACGGTTGTTGTTGGCGGTCAAAGCATTTATTTGATCCGCCATTTCTGCGTGAAAATTCTGTTCTTGCTGACGCATCTCCAACTGCTTCTCTTCAAGAGCCAGCTCTAGCTCCTCGTTCTTCTGCTTTTCCTTCTCAAGCTGCCGCTTCGCCCACTTCACCATCTGTAGGTTTCTCTCAATTTCTTCGTCCTTGATAGCAAGCGTGTCTTCCGTCCGCGCCACCTGTCCCTGGAGTCTCTGGTAGCTCTTCCGCTGCTCCTCGAACTCGGCAGCGGTGTTGCGGATCTCGTCCAGGCGCTGGTTTGCCTCCTCGACCTGATTCTTGTAGTAGTCCACCTCGCTCTCCTTTGCGCGTATGGCGCTGCCCATCTCTTCCCTAAGAGACTCATTTTGGCTACGCGCGTTCTCAAGCTCTAGGGCAAGCTGCTGGTTGTAGCTCTGTAGCTCGGCCACCTCTTTCTCCATTTCGATCTTCTCATCCGTGAATTGAGTACGCTCCTCTTCCAGCACAGACTCGAGCTCCCGCATTTTCCGTTCTGACTTGTTCAGCTTCTTAACAAGCTTGTCGCAGGCTTGGTCCTTCTCCAGCCGCATTGCCTCTAACTGATCTTCTTTCTGCTGCAACAGCTCCTTCACTTGATGAGCCGTAGCCTCATCGATACCACTGCTGCCGTTTACGGCGGCTGCAAACCCTGGGATGGCACCGACCGATACAGAACCCGCAGCAGCCACATTTGCCGTCACACGCCCAGTCTTAAGAAGCTCATACTTGCGGATCATGTCGTCAAGGCGCATCTGATGCTTGTGAAGAAGCTCCACAAGGCGCTGCTTTGTGCGAAGCTGCTGTTGTAGCTGCGCTACGACGTCACCATCGACAGGCTCCGAATCAGCGGCCGCCAGAACAAACGCATCCACATCGCTCACCGTGGATGACTTGCCGTCTTTGAGGTTATTAGAATCGGTGATGCATATTCCAAAGCGACGCAGTGATACGTTAGTCTCCTTGATGCGGTGCTCCAGCAGCGACTTGGCGCGACGCGCCTCCTGCAACTCGTTTACAACGGCAGATCGCTCCTCCTCACTAGCCCATTCCGATGTCTCCTGTCCAAGTGCGCTGACAGAGCTGTACCTGCCGCCGGTACCGCTAACGCTGCTGGAGCCTCCCTGCTCCTCCAGCATAAGTTTAAGACGGCTCGTGTCCCGCTCTTTTTCGACCACCTGCTGCTTTGCCAACTCTACCTGATCCTGAAGCGCCTTCATCTCTTCCTTCGCCTTGGCAAGCTTCACCTTGATCTTCTCTTGGTCGCGCTCGATCTTCTCACGAAGCTTTACGTTCTCCTCGCGCAGTGCATTGATGTCTACCTTCAGCTGCGAGGTAACAGCTTGCTCAGAGGCGCGGCGCGCAGCCTCTTCGTCTCGCTGACGCTGCACATCGTCTTTAGCGTGAGCTGCATCGTTCAGCTGGCGCTGTGTCTGCCTCTCCAACTCCGCCATTGCGCGTCGAGCGTAGCTCTCCATGTCCTCCTGCGTATATGTAACCTTGCGCCAATGTTCGTACTGCTCCGCAAAGCCATTGAGATACACACCGATCTCCTCCACGTCCCATTCGTCCGACTTTTCCTTGGCTGCCTTGGCAGGTGACATCTGCTTTCGTATCTTGTGCAACTGTTCATCGGTGCACACACGCTTGAGGAAGTTGGTGTTTGCGAGCCGGAGAGTGCGCAACCGGCATGACTCGTTTGATAGACTCAAATCTACAAGTTCACGCCGCTCCTGCTCCTCGCGAATCGCCTGCTGGTGCTCCGCCACTGCCCTCTCCTTCTCTTCAATCTGGGCCATAAGGGAACGGTTCCGCTCCTCAAGCTCGATGTTATTCTTTTCGCCGCCGCCGCGGAGGTCGGAGTTCTCGATCTCGAGCTCCTCGATGCGCTGACGAAGACCATCCTCCACATTCAGATCGACGTTGCCCAGCCTCCTCTTTAGCTCCTCTATCTGATCTATCAAGTCCTGGATGCGGGCGTCTTTCGGATCCATATTCTTGATGGGCTTATTCTCAATTTGCTTCGCTCGCAGCGCGAAACGGAGGGTTGAGATAGTCTCGGCGAGATTCTTGTCGGAGGGGCCAACATTCGCAAACATGACTGTCTTGGCACTACCACCCAGGGAATCCTTCAGTAGCATTGTAAGCGGCGAGCCGCGATATGGAATGTGCTTTGCCCCTTTCACAATGGTGTCGATGACCGTGGCTAGAGCAGAAAGGGACAAATTGATGTTACAGCCCTCCTTTGCCGTCTCCCCAGTTGCGTTGGTCTTGCTGAGCTTCTCGGATCCGGCCAAGTCCACCACATTAATCTTGCTTGTCATGACAATGGGCGAGCACGGGTCGTTCTCGAAATCAAAGTTTTCGATCTGCACCGTGAACAGTGAATGGCTGCGGCTGCTTGTATCGTTGAGATCGGTCGAGGCAGTCTGACGTCGCTCGGTGCCGGCATTGAACCACTTCATGGCCTCCTGGAAATTAGTGACCTCTGGCATCTCCGCACCTTTAACGTAAAAATTCTTCGCCATGTTTTGCTTGATCTCGAGGTTTACCTGCTTTGAGGAGAGCAGGTCGCGGGACCTTCCATTGTAGAGCTCCACGTACGACACCTTCACCTTGAACGTTTTCGTGGAAGATGTGAGCTTCTTGATCTCCGAAAAGAGGTAGTCCACAACTTGTGGCATCATACCCCACTTATCTCGCTGGCTCAGCATACCCGTCATCGTATGCGTCTTACCGGAACCGGATTGACCGTAGGCAAATACAGTGGCATTGTAGCCTTGTAGCACTGCATCCGCAAGAGGTTGTACCTCCTGCAAAAAAATGTCTCGCTGGGTGAAGGAGTTGTTGTACACAGCATCGAAAGCAAATACGTCAGCATCACCAATGGGGTGTTGTACCAAGACTTGATTGGTGGCTAAATCGAGCCGCACGAGCGCCTTGTCACCGCGCTCCGCCTCGTAGGGGAGGATGTCACGGCAGCGTATGACAACGCGAATATTTTCGGCCCCGGAATGTTTCTTCACCATTGTCGACGTGAAACACTGAGAGCAGGATCAAAGATGGAGGTGGTGATGAGGAACAGTAGAGGCCTTCGTACCCCCCTGCGTTTAAACAGCTGTGAATGAGAGGAACGTACCTCGAGTTTTTTCCTTGATAGATCTATGCTTGCACGCAGGCATGAACCCGGTAGCACACGCACACTCACACACAAAGGCAGAAGCGAGGCAAGAAGAGGAAGGAAAAAGCGCAATTGCAAAAAAAAAAATATATATATACATATACATATAGATATTGGAAAGTGTGGGTCTATTGAAAGAAAGACTGCAAACATAATAGCGAGGTGGACGTCTAAGGGTGAGAAGTGGGATGAGAAATGAAATGGCGCTGCGTTCTCGCTATACCCCCTTTCAGTGTCATCGTCCTACTGCTGAACATAAGAGTCGAGTCGAGCACCCTCCACTCACCCGCCCCACCCCCCAAACCACTCTTCGGCCAATACCCTTCCCCTCCACTCTCACCCTTCTCGCTCTCGACTTTGTCGACACCCGAAGTGATCCGGGATGGGTGGAGAAGGGAGGGGAAGAAGGGAGGGACCACACCTGGGCCCTTTTCCACACCATCGGCAGTAAGCTCCTGAGACCTCACACGGAGGTGGTGTGCTCAATATCCGATCAACAAAATGTATAAAGGATACGATAAGCAAAGAAAACAATGTCGAACGAAAGCGGGCGAGGCAGTGTCGAGATGAACGGAAGGTGCGCGCGTCTGCTCCACAGACAGAAACGTTCACCCGAAGAATCACTGAGGTTCCCTATCGCGTAACGTACATCGCACTCACAAGCCTGCTCCGCAAAGCCAAACAGGTTTCCATTACACGCGCCCTCTGCGTCTCGCCATGATTCTGCCACACACGTTCCGGCCTTCCGCTAGCCGTCTGGTGTGCATAAAAACATAGAGCTTTCCTTGAAGTCCGTAGCGGTGACTTAGCACACCGGACACACACACACACACACACACAGACACACACAGAACCGTGACATCGCCAGGTCTCTCCCATTTTTTTTTCCTCCTTCTATAACTCACTACGACGGAGGGCATTATAAAATTCACCGATGGGCACAAACGCGATATCCAGCGGCCAGTGCGCGTGTAGGGCGATGTGCTCAGAGATGTCCAAAAAGGGATCTTCGTAGAGGGAAGCAGACCGCGGATCCCGCGGTGGCACGCTCTTCATCACCTGCGCTACAATAACCCCAACACACTTGCCAGACGAGCGGCGCAGCACCGGACCTCCACACATGCTCAACGGCAGAGGCGGCACTGTGACAGAAAGACCGGTAGAAGCTGTACTGCAGCCAACGCCTTCTGTCGCACTCTCGGCGGGGCCATCGATAGAAGCCAATAGGACAGTACCGTAGTCAAGTGACAGAAGAGCTGCCTTGCAGGTGGCAGCCAACCGCATCGGGGTCAGCTTCAGTCCGTCGTCGTTGGGGTTCGCTCGCTCCTCCTCAGTATGTACACCACATAAGATCAACTCATCTCCTTCTTCGATATGGTCTAGATCTGGATCTATAACCTTCAGCGGAGATGCGGGACTGGTGCACTGGCCCTGCGGTAGCTGCATCAGCTCCTGGAACTGTTTTTCCTTAGCCAGACGTAGTGACACGACATCAGTGTTGGGCATGATCTGCTGTCTGAACTCAAGGTCAAAAGATTGGCTAACCCTGTGGGTGGTCGTGTCTGGTATGAGCAGACGAGTGCTAATGTGTCGTTCCCCGATCGCTTTAAGTCCGATAGTGTCCCCGTAAATCTGACGATACTTGACGGGGCACGTCACGTGAGCAGCAGATATGACGTGATGGCGATAAAATGTATTCAGCTGCTCGAATCGGATGAGGAAGCCGCTACCACGCACCAGAGGCAGCACTGTCTGCCCCTTTTGTGTCCATAAGAAGTAGGAAGAAACACCAAAGATCGACATGCTTTCAAAGCTATGTCTTGTGCAACTCGGTGAGTTGCATAAGACAGTAGTGAAACACCTCGACACCCCTGCCTGTTGATAAGATGATTTTTTTTAACGGCTATCGATCTGCAGAGTAGTTTCCACCCCAAGAACGAGCTACCCCTTAAGAGGCGGCAGACCTAGCTGGGGTAGTGTGGTTCAACTGCCTCGAACAAGAAGAGTGGACGAAACACACACACATACAAATGTCAATGAAGAAGTCTACTATTCCCCTCTGGCCGATTGAGGGAATATGTGTGCTGCAACACAACTCCGCTTCCTCTCCAGTGTTAGGGAAGAGGGGGGGGCTGATTTTTTTTGGGGGGGGGTCAACGACATGCTTTCACGTATTCCCCACAATAATGAGAAAAGGAACGTGTAAAGAAAAAGAATAGAAATGGGAGGGAGAGGGGAGGTATGATGTTGTGCTTGTCGGAGCCCAATGGAAATGCAAAAGTAAGTGGAAAGAACCCGAAAAAAAACGAATCAAGAGGGAGTTCAAGTATGGTATGACACAAGAACTCAAATGCCACGATGACCAAGCAAGAACAGGGCAACGCAAGAGGGAGCCGGACTACAAAAGACAGCCAGGATAGACATCAAGTCTAGAAAGGGAGACTTTAGCGCATCAGAGGTCTGCAAAAATAAATAAATATATATATATATATATATATTTTTTTTTAAAGAGGAAGACAAAGTCAGCAGTATCTCAACCCCAAGAGGCCCTCGCCTACTCGCGTCACGCTAGTTTAAAAGCACACCAACGAAGGGCACAGACACAAAAAAGGTCTCCTTGTTCTCTCACCCTCCACTTCTCATGAACCTCGCGGCTGAAGGGAAGTTACAATTGAAGCAAAATGCAGAGCTCCGGCATTTCCCTTTTCCCGCGCCTCTCCCACATTTCCCTTCTCGGTGTTCGCTTGCAAGAAGTTTCTTGACTTTGGAAGTGTGTGTGTGTGTGTGTGCCCTCAGGAAGTGATAGCGGCGAGTTGCTGGATCGCAGGGTCCTTCAAAGCATAATCCTATACAAGCAGGTGAGGTGAAGTGGTGCTCACTCAAATCTAATAGCACCATGTACCCTCCCCCCTCTTTAGACCACCTGCGTTGTAAGACAGCTATAATTTTTTTTGTGCATGCAATTTTCCTTCCTGATCAGATCATCGAAGCGCTGGGGCTGTTTTATTGTACATGAGGAAGGTTGCCACCAGCGTTGCGATGTGCCCATGTACGACGCCCTACAAAAGGCGGCTTCCTTTGGTGTACATCTCGCCTGCCTCCTCTTTTTCATTTTACCTCCCATCGACAAGCTCGTTTTTTGTATACAACAAGGCGTCGAGAGAGCGACCACAACTACAGCAGCAGCAGCAGCAGTAATGGTGATCTGACCTCAAAAAAAAAAAAAAAGAGTTGGAACTGGTAACACTTCAGTGATCCCTCAACTACCTCTGAAGGAACATATGTTTTGATGTACTCCTGTGAACTTGTTTAATATACATTTGCTCGCCTCATCAAACGTAGGTACTCTGCCTCAGAGACCGCTAATGAGTCCCCCGCATCAAACTCAGACTGTCCCTGCGCGGGCGCGTGGTATCCAACCGATCGGGCGAACTGAATCATTTCTGCCAGTTCATCGTCTGTCAAGTTCATATGCAGAGCGTCAGACATGGCGCGCAGATCCTCGAGG
Source organism: Endotrypanum monterogeii (assembly GCA_000333855.2). NCBI lineage: Eukaryota > Euglenozoa > Kinetoplastea > Trypanosomatida > Trypanosomatidae > Endotrypanum > Endotrypanum monterogeii. Next base: position 215,086 of record CM007316.1, on the reverse strand, counting down.
CCGATGTAGCCTTTGTCATTGCGATCCATCTGTTTGAACGCACGCACTGATTCCATCTTGCTTTCTTTCTTGCCCATCTTGAGGACAAGAATGCTGTAAAAATCGTTAAAGTCGAGAAACTCAGCGTTGGTAGCGCCGATCTCCTGCTGCAGCTGCTGCAGCTCGGCACGGTCCACCTCGTATCCAAGGGCGTAAAGAGCAACTACCGCTTCGTGAGCAGGAATGAGGCCTTTCCCAGAGTCGTCGAACTTATCGAACGCCTGGCGCAGCTGCTGTCTATACTCTAACGGCACCTCGAGCAAAGCCGCGGGCGTGAAGGGCGATGTTGTAGCCTCATGTACTACATCTGCGGCCCGTGAAGAAGAGGAGGCATTCCCTTTGGCTGTTTTTTTACTCCCGACTTGGGAGACTTTCTTGACTGCAGGCATGAGCCGCGAGGAGGAGGAGGAGCGATCTACTCTAGTAGTATGTGCTGATATGTGGGAGAAGAACGTGTGTGCGTGTTTGTTTGTGGGAGGGACTCCTGAGAAATGAGTAGTTCAACTCCGGTGTGCAGCATATATACGTATACCCATGTATACACATATATATATATATATATATGTATATATATATATATACCCAGACGGAGTCCCAGATGGAAAAAAGAGAGTAAAGGCGAGGAAACAACAGAAGAAATTGAGATCCGTTTTTTTTTTAAAAAAGGAGGAATATATGAAGACAAAACACAAAGAACGACGTCACGAGTGTGTAGGGGCGAGGTGGACTCTCAACAACCGTGTCTCAATTATCGTGGTGTGTGTGTGGGTGGGGGGGGGGGGTAGCCATCTAGCTCAAGAATTAAAGAGTGGGAAGCTCGGCGGAGGTGCTTTGTGGTCCCTCTCCATCTGCATCAGCCTGCATGTTGGGTGTGCTCTGTTGCGCATTACAGGATTTGATGAACCTGACCCTTCAATGGTGAATGTCGTTAAGTGTGACCTGCGACTACCTGCAGCAGAACGAGTGGACGCACACCCGTCCTCTCTTCCCACTCAGCCCCTCCCCCACCCCACCCCCATCGACATTGCCTTACATCGCACGACCTGAGCGAAGAGCGAGCTCAGGTTATGGCAACCCCCCTTAAGAGAGGGACATCGAGCTGCAAAGCTTCTCCGCCTGCCTGTCGACTGACGGTAACTCTTGCTTTACGACTTCGGTGGCAAAGTCCCGAGTATCACGAAGCGCAGATTGTCTCCCCTTTGAACAGACAAATCTAAAAGATCAAGGGTGTAAGGGAGAGAAAACGAAGGTCGCGACTGCTTCTGCCGATTAGGTGCGCAGCTGTATAACAGAGAGATATATATAACTAGGACCTCGTGGACGAACGGCACTGCCGATTGCGATACCCCTAACACGATCCCCCTCGAGCACAGGCAGTATGTGAGAAAAGAACACCCCGTAGCGCGTTTCTACTGCACCGCGGCCGAGGACACAACGTGATAGTATCCGTTCGGATCTTCCCCACGCATGCTGCAGAGGTCGATTTTATTGAAGGTGACATCGCCAAAGTCAGTGTGTTGGTAGTCCACCCACACAGACATGGGGATCTGATGCCCGAACTCGCCTGTCTGCGATGGGCGAATCTTAGCGACAGTAACGTGAGGCACGTACGAATCGTGTGGGTTCCCTTTCATATCGACGCCTAGCCCGAGACCCACGCCTCTGCGGATACAACGCACAAGCCTGTCTAGTTTTGAGAAGTGAGCCTCTGCTACGCACCCCACGAATAGAACACGACCACGGCCAAAGGTCCCGAGGCTGCGAAAGCGCAGCTGCAGAGGCTCCTTGCATATATCGTGAAATGCCTGGTCGACACACTCTTGGATAGCGGTTAGTACACCTGGGGCTACAGGTGCCCCTGAGCCCTCTGCTATGGAGGGTTCACTAGCAACTGTCATCACCCCCAGGGTGACGTGGAGCTTCGCAGCAGGAATCAGAAGCGGCTTGACGTGCTCATTGGCGAATATCATGCCATCGTGCATTTCCTTTACACGCATTCGAAGCGTGCAGCGTGTCGGCAGCGGAAGCGATAGAAAATGAGTAGGTCGCGCTCGCTGGCTCCAGGCTGGCGGCTCCGTCTGTCGGATCTCTCGCGTAACGAAGCTTGAACGCAGCTGACCCCGGTACCGTGATTGTATGTCTGCCTCCTCCGCCCCCGATGCTGAAGTATTACGTTGATCAACAATGCGATGATTAATCGGAAAGTAAAGCCCACGCTCCGCATGTCCACGGAGCACGCGGCTCAAACGCATCCACATTCTACCTCTCACTAACGGAACGACGCAAAGACAAAAAAGTGTTACCTTGGCTACCGACTGGGCCTACCCCTTTTATGCTCTGTGTGTGCGTGTGTGTGTGTGTGTGTGTTTGCAAAGAACAAAATGACAAAACCAGGGAAAGGTGAGGAAGTACATGAAGACGAGATTGGAACGTGTGGAAGTGTGAGCGTGAGTAAGATCATGTGCTCTCGGATTTGAAGCACACATACACACACATTCCCTCTCCCTTTCGACGCGCACACATCTACGCGAAACGAAAGAAGCCACGGGTTCGACCTGCACGTAGCTCAGCTATGCCAGCCTATCAATAGGCGTCTCGTTAATACACCCCTCCCATTACAATCACCCCCATGGAAAAAGCCGATACCAGAATGAAAAGAGTGAAGCACACATTGCCGAGCGCAGAAAAACAGAGCCAGAAAAACAAAAGCATGCAACAACCACTGCGGGAAGAGATGATGATATTGAGGAGCAATTGCAAGATATTATCCCCGAACACATGCAACAAAAACACATACAAGCAACAACATTTGTCGTGGTTGTGGAGGCCAACAAGAAAAAAAAAAAGAGAGCGGACGATTGATGTTGCCGTTTTTTTTTTTTGAGTGGGGAACAGGGGAAACCCTTTGGTGAGAATTGTGTGTGCGTGTGTGTGTTTTTGCACTGGCGTTAACTCTCAGTTAGGCGTTTCGAAGGATTGAGAAGGCCAAGGAAGATACCGCGAGTGCCCACGATGGGAGAAAAAAGGGGGAGGGCGATATAATATACACGGGAGGTGATGAGTGAATAATAGGGACAGAGGAGGGAACAAGCATGTAAAACGATGAGACAAAGACATGATACCCCCTCCCTCTTCTCAAGCGGACAGCCCTCACCCCCATTGGAAGCTAAAAGATAAATCGAAAGGTACAACGGAAACGAGTGTACCCACATGTGGACAAATGGACATCAGTGAAAAGCCCCTGAAAAGCATCGCGAAGCACAGAATGAAAAGGACGTACTCATACGTACAGAGGAATCAAAAACAGAAAACATATTTTCTCAACTACTTGGACAAGATACGGTGCCTTCGCGAGCAAGCTTACCTTTGTGAAAAGATGCAACCTGTACAGCCAGGGGAATAGATGAAGTCGAGTACATGAAAAGGCGACGCCGGGCGATGCACACGCCTCCATCTAAGTGAGTATACCTACCTGTGATAATCAATGTATCTAGGTTCAGGTGCATATTATTTGAGGTCTCTCCACAAAAGAAGAGAGAAGAAGCAACAAGAAAAACGCACAAAGGGTTCACAAGAGTGAGCAGGAGGAGAGAAATGAATTTATGCTGTAGGACATTTGAGCAAACACAAAAAGCAACCCCCCCCCCCACACACACACACTTCTGGAAAACAAAGCGGTGGCAAAATGACTAGGAATAGTACCAGGTGTAGATCAACTATGTCTTCACATTCGCCCTCACGAGAGCTGAAATAGTTCTGGAGAGGAAGAGAAAAGGTGATGCCATGGCAGCGGCTTGAGAGCAGACTTCTGGAAGCGTACACCACCACCCTCCATGCACACACGCACCCTAATTTTTTTTTTTTCTATAAGCCGTACCACGTGACTGAGAGGGAGCTCGCCTGTCGCCAATGATCACTACTGCAGCGTTCTGGCCCCGACTCTGTTCCCCCCCCCCCGCATCTCTCGTCCGTATGAGTGACTGTGCGTCACAGTGTGAAATTATCCGTGTGTATGCATGTATATGTTTGTGCGCTACAATATAAAAACGAAGAGGTGAAAAAGCGCAAAGCATGAACGAATGCTCGCATGCCGCATGAGGGAGAGATAAGAAAAAAACGTAAGCGCTGATCTCCTCTACATGTGAGAGAAAGAAAAAGGCCCGCCTATGACTCACAACTTTCATTCCGGGCTGTCTTCGGATGTGGATAAACACTTCACCTCGTCATGGTCATGCCAACCCTTCGTCGCTTGATAGTAGTCCATCGGCTGTGGCCGCCAGAGACGCGCTTTACTTGAGACGTCATCTTTCTCGTCGGGGAAGCTCACGGTGAGCTGCCGGGACGTGTGACGCTGCTTCGAGGCGACCAGTGGGTAGTTAGAGGTCCCTGCCCGGCTTGCCGCAATGCCAGTCGCCTCCGACGTGGTCGAGAACGCTGGAAGGGACCAACTAGGGGACGCGCATCTTGGCGGATCATCGGTAATTTTTGTTGCCTCCAGAACTATGGAAGAAGCTAACGCAATCCTCCTGATGGTGTGGTGTGCCGAAGGCACAGCGTCGCAGTTGAAGTAGATGTCTCCGACGCTCTTACCCCACTCCAGGAAGAACTCGTGAATCAGCTCCCGCTCAATGGGACTGTGGCGCACCTTGATCGGGTTGAAGGCGTGGTTGAAGGAATCTACAAGGCAACGGAAGGCAAAGTTTCTCAGGCTGGTGCCGGTCACTTGCCTTGATATCATAAAGAGCGCCGAAGACACCATCCCGAGTGTGTGACGTACTGGCTTGGACAAGATGCGGCGAATCTCCAGTTGCAGTCCTTCCTGCTTTGAGAACGATGTTCGTTTGCTTTCCACGATCTGGTCGCAATTCTCTTCCGTCAAGGCTGGCGACGACGTGCTGCGGAACCAGTCACAGACCAAGAAACTGAGGATGGATACATCGCGAACACTCTGAACGCGGAAGCGGCGACGGTTTATCGCAATGCGACAAAGGGCTAGTGTGGTGTCACTTGGAGCAGCGCTAGGGCCAAGAGACTGCAATGCCAGTCGCGCAGCATCTGGGTTGTTCTTCGTCAAGTTCAGCAGGCGACACAAAATGGTGTGGAGGAAGAGCGGCACACACCGATACAAGTCTGCCTTTTCGCCGTGTAGAACGAGGCGCTGCCGTTGGATGAACAAGTTGAGATCAATCAGTGCATCGGAAATCTCAACACGGAATGCCTGGGACAGACGCCACAGGTGCTTCTCAAAGTCTCCGATGAACTGTGCCTGGCGACGCGTCTGGATGGCGCCAGGACGTGCTTTGCGCACCAGTTCAATGGCCTCAGAGGAAGGCATGTGTTGACTATACACGTAATAACACGCGATCATCAGCCCAGTGCGGCCAAGTCCAGCGTGGCAATGCACCAAGACCTTACCTTTTTTCTTTATGTGGTAGTCCATGACCTGGACACTGCGCAAGACGATGTCCTGCTGCGGGGCTGTCATATCAGGCCATGGAAACTCATAGTACGAAATTCCGTGAGGCATGAGGTCGTGCCCGCCGTCGTAGCTGTACCCGCTGCTCTCGTGGATACCATCTGGCCCGCAGTGTCCGTGTTCTCCCTTCTCCTGCAAGTTAAGCACACCAGTCACTTGTTTGGCATGAAACTGAGCAATAATGGGATACTTGAGAAAAAGCGACGTAGAAGGCCTCTGACTAGCAATGACGTCGCTGCCAACCCAGTTTGACTGCAGACCTTCTATCGCTGCAGCGCGCTGATCCTGCACCTTCATTGCCTCCCAGCTCTCGTGGCGGCATTTGGTGCCGCTGCAAAATAGTGAACAGTGGAGGCCCTGCCGTGCGCGATCGAGCCAATCATCCTGCTCTGACTCGTTGACGCGCGTCAGCTTTGTCTGACGGCTTTTCTTTTTTTCGTGCTTGGCGCGACCGTCCCGTCGCGGGCCGCGCTCCGGGGGAGGGCGACCATGGTTGCCTATCGCATTAGTCAACATACATTCTACCCTGGATGCACCCTTGCTGACAAGAAAGCGAGGGTCTCGATTTAGGTATCCTTGAGGATATTCATCTGCAACAATCGTATACGCAGCAGCACAGGCTCACTGCGGCGCGGTCCTATTTTTCCGGTTGTCAGAAACACGGACTCAGTGTTCACAGAAATGCGTCGAGTCGGAAAGAGACGAAAGGCACATACACACACACACACACATACGCACTCGTGCACGCCCCTCCCAAAAAAAAAAAAGGCGAGGGCTCGGTTCCCGGAAAACTGCAGTAAGCACCGCCCGGTTGGAGGCGAATGGAGAAAAAACAGCAGGCATACAACGAAGTCGATGAGATGATGATGACAGCATGAAAATGGGGCAACAGACGAGAGTCGTATATAAAAGGTCAGCAGAGTAAGGGGAGTTATCCGATGTGAGTTCGGCATCTACCGAGAACAAAAAAAAAATTTCACAACGCCCTCGTTCTACTGCTGAACATAAGAGTCGAGTCGAGCACCCTCCACTCACCCGCCCCACCCCCCAAACCACTCTTCGGCCAATACCCTTCCCCTCCACTCTCACCCTTCTCGCTCTCGACTTTGTCGACACCCGAAGTGATCCGGGATGGGTGGAGAAGGGAGGGGAAGAAGGGAGGGACCACACCTGGGCCCTTTTCCACACCATCGGCAGTAAGCTCCTGAGACCTCACACGGAGGTGGTGTGCTCAATATCCGATCAACGATGGCAGAAAAGCAGCACGAGATGATGGGAAAAAAGCGTGGAGGAGGTATTTATGTAAATATACATACATTTTTTTTTTCAGTTGAGCGAAAGCGAAGAGTTTTGAAACGGAAGCGTCCGACCGTCCATACGCACCACCCCGCGACAGAGATGAGTGTTTGGATGAAGCACAAGACTCCCACCTCACAAGGCACACAACACACACACACACGACACATCAATAAACAAAATTTTGCCAAAAAAAAAAGCCACTACATTGGCACGAGTGTGTGTGCGTGTTTCTGTTTCGGAGTACAGCGCGAGGGCAGAGAGGAAATAAGAAGCGGAAGTAAGATAAGACAAGTTTGGGCAGCACACCATCACTTATCAAAACAAAAATCTAGTACGGTAGCCAGGGAAATCATAAACAGCAAAACATGAATCAAGACAATGCACCGCACAGGCAAGCAGAAAAAAAAAGGGGGGGCAAGCGAAGAGATGCCAACCCAGCGCCGCTGTATTTTTTTTTTTTCGTCACCCCGCCCCCTTTCTCTTCCTCCCCCTTGCGTTTTTTTTTGTTTTGGCGCATTATCAAGCACCTTAGAGTTCTTGAAAATCCAACTGTGGGAGAAGCCAAAAAGAGAGAATGGAAGGGCAAACGGAAGGTGAAGAAAAAAATCAACAGGAAAAGAATTCTCACCTGCACGCTGATGTCAACAAACATGGTCAGCCCAACCATCACCACCACGAGCAGTGTCAAACCATCCGCGTGGTTGTCGGCGACGGTGCCGCTCACGAGCCTGGGATATCCTTGTAGTCCTTAAAGGCCTTGCTCACCTGATACCTCGTCATGTCTACACCTCCGAGAACCTTGTCGGTCACTCTGCCCTCAAAGCCTGCCTTTTCAAGGAGACTTACAAGAGTTTCCCTGTGGTCCCAGCCTTGCTCCTCCGCCACCGAGGGCAGGTATGTGGCGCTGTAGCCGTCGTACTCGGCGATGAGACCGTGCTTCCCTATCTCCCAGTCATTCCAGGCAGAGCAAGGCTCAAAAGTGTGCAGCAAACTGAAGCAGCAGCGAAGCGTTGGCAGCTCTTCCTTGCTCACCTTGGGAAAGCGAGAGTCTTTGAAGGCTGCGGCGATGGCGAGCCGACGCATGTCCTCCTTAAGGTTACCTGGTTGAAGCGATCCGATGCAGCCGCGCAGCCGGTCATGTGGCAGTGTTGTGAGTGTCACGAAGCAAGCTGAGTCCTGCTTTGGAATAGCTGGCAGTGGCACCGGCGGGCCATTGGGAGAGTTGATCTCTTGCTCTATGACGCGGAGGCAGTACTCCGCCATCTCTGGTGTAGCTGCCATAGTGCGAAGATGCGAGTCTCGTGAGGAAAACCCTGATGCGAGAGGTGCACGTTTTGTGCTTCGCTTCTCCCTCTTTGCCTGCGATCGATTGAGTGATGTCTGCGAGTCCGGATGCCTCTTAGTATTTGTGCTGCTTTTCACCGACGCTTGATGTTGAGCCTGTGCAGAAGAATTCCGTGGGATCGGCGAGGATGGCATTCAGAGACAGAAAGATGGTGAAATAAACTTTATATATATATATATATATATATATATATATGCGTGCGTATGTATATGTACATATACGTATGCAAGCAGAAGAAAAAAAAAGAGGGGAAAAAGGAGACAAAAGATATCACATTTAAGGATCGCTGGGCCGCACCAACGTGCAACGCGGTGACACTTTTCAAAAGTGAGCGTGGCTGGGAGATCCTGGCAGGGCGATGTACTGGGGAAAAGCACAATCCTCAAATAAAGATCCTGGAAGTGTTGAGCAGGAAAATGTACTACCCCCCGCGTAGGGAAGTCTGAAGAGGATCTTGTTGTCCCCAGCTAATAGTGTGTATAACCCCATACATGGGGCTTAAATAGGATAATCTCCAAAACCCCAACTTGGTATCTCGCTGCACACTGGTGAAATCGATCACTTGCCGTCTTTTTTTTTCTCTCGTTTTTTTAACACATTGGAGCCGGCCACCCGCTCTATGAAGAAAACAGTAGAGAATTCGTGCGCCTGTGAGGATGAGTGAGAAAGAACACGTACCACCGCAATGGGTGTCACAGACAAGAAAGGGTACAACAGTTTGGCCACCGCCGGAGATCAGCCGTTTGACCAACTCCCACCTTCCCATTCCACCCGAAAGCCTCGTGCTCGCCAAGAGTCCTGCCCAGAACAGTTACTGAGAACGAACCTGGTCGGAACCCTTTGATGTGATTCCAGTTGTGGTGGCCGCCCCATTCTCGCTCCAAAGCGCCACCGCCACTCATACATCTCACATGAAAAAGGAAGAAACAGCCTCGCGTCCACTCTGTGGCAGAAAGGTGTTGACAACGCGCGAGCCCATGTAAACCTCCTCATCATCGTCGATGTCCGCCATTGTGCTCGGCATCGCGGCAGGACCACCAAGGGCAGCTGTTGCAGCGGCGTCCGCCCCTTGGCCCATATGTGGCACTGTCACACCCCGGCACGGGTGACCAGCCATACACTGGTAAGCTACAGGTTTCTCCGTCAGCTCCATAAAGCCAGCGCTGCGCACGGTATGGTGCTTGCTGCACAGCATTTCAGTGCAGCCGCGAGTGAGCAGTATTGCCGGGGCCTCAAGTGGCGTGGCCAAGCAGGTGCTAGGGTCAAGACAGACGTAACAACAGTCCTGCACAAACTCGCATTGACTTCCCGGCAGGTGTTTTCCATGTAACGCGCACCACACCTTGCGCTCTACCTTGCCCGCTCGACGTCGAGCTGCTGTGCCACTCCTGTTGCCGGGGCCTGCAGATGGCGCCCACGCAGCCGCGTTTGCGTCGTCGTAGCGCTGCTCCGTTGGCGGGCGAGGTGGGCGCTCTGCTCGTCGTGGCCGCTGCCGGGGTCCTGCACCACGTTCTACAAACGACGGACCTCGCTGGTCACGAAATCGCCCCCAGTCTGCGGCGCCGCGTCCACCGGCAGCGCCAGTACGCCTATCACCGGACTGCTTGCAGCGGTGGCCCTCGGTGCACTCAAACACACCCGCCGCAACTTCTCGCATCTGCCGAACGGTACGGCGCTGACGGTGCAGGCGACACATGACAGTGTCACCTCTATCTCCACGATCTCTTCGATCGTTACGCTCACCGCGATCTCGGCGGCCACCGCGTTCGCGAGCACCACCACGCCCTATCCCACCTCTACGCTCTCTGTCACGAGCGTCTCCGCCGCCACTTGACCTACCCTGCTCTCTGCCACCAGATCGCTGATGCTCGCCACGCACATGGCACTCCTTCTGAATCGTACAACGCATCTTACCTGGCTGTTGATTCCACGGAATGAGATCGCTTCTGCCACGCCGTTTGTTATGCAACGCGCAGATGCCTCCGTCAGGTCCCCCTGACGAAGAACGTTGGCCACGCTCCATTGTGATGTGGTGTGATTCGTGCTCTTCCCTCTTTTGTTTTCGCCGCACCCGCTGCTGCACGGTTGAAGTTTGAGTGGAATGCACGCGAGACACGGAAAGCGGTAAGCAAAGATCAAATATCGGCGGGCGGAGGGGAAGGCGAGTCGACTGGATGTGCGTGTTGGTGTACCTCAATCGCCCAAACGACTACAGTAGGCTGACGTCACTCGCTCCCTCTCTATCGGATGTCTTGTGCGGAGGATCAGTAGGACTCCTAGAGAGTTGCACACACGCGGATAATGCAAGTCGAAAGAGGAACAAAAAAATTGCAAGAGGGTAAGTGCACGCTAGCGGTCAAGGAGAGCGACGCAGAGAACCCCTTATACGGCCGAGCGAACGAGCAAAGAGGTACTATCCGCAAAAGATGGGGAAAAAAGAAAGGATATTTACGTCTACCGACACTGCCTATAATAATCAGCCGCAGCTTTGGCTATCGATTGTAGACCCCTTACCGTCCCGCTTTGCATGTACTCAAGTGCACACACGCACACCGCACTCACACCACACCGTGCAAAAAATTTGCTCGTTTGTGGAGACGGTTTCCACGTCAAATGCGAGAGCTCCACCTTTTTTTTCTATCTCGCCCAGATCACAATCAGACCCAGAGAAGCCAATTGGCTTTGCACGGAGTGCCCCCGACAAGACACAGACGCAGTAGTGGAGAGACGTAGCAGTGAAAGAAAGGCTTTTTTTTACTTCGAAATACCCGCGTGCGTGTGAATCTGTTGAGTCTGGTGGGCGTATGAACTCCTCGTGGATACCTCCATCAGGCGAACGTGAGGGGAAGAGACGGTGGACGCGAAACAAAAAAAAGTAGACGTGAAAGAGGAGGAGGCCGATTGCTGAGGAGGAGGAAAGAAATAGCCATCATGTGTACCTAACAAAAAAAAAACAAGTTAGGCACGCTCTCTATCCATGAGAGCGGCTGTCGCTGAGATCGCAAAACAGATATAGGGGATCGGAATGATCCTGTGCTGTCGACCACTCAACGCTTTCCATCCATCAGCCTGCAAGGATGCGTCACCTCACCAAAAGCGACGGCACTGTCCGCTTGCGAGCACACGCTATCGACTTGATATCAATTTGTTTTGCCGTTGGATTCAATACCCCAAAAAAATTGACTGGAGAACGTCTTTCGGCACTGATGCGTGTGTGTGTGTGTGTGTGTGTGTCTTCGCGGCGGAGTGTCTACCCAACCGCTCTGGTGGAAGCGATGGAATCTGTGTGTGTTGAACATTCGCTCAGTGCATACAGTGGATAGGAAAACGTGACCGCAATCACCGAGGGTAGATTCAAGAGGATGTAGGGCCGCTGCTGACAGCATACGTGCGAAGTAACGAAAAAAGCAGATTTATTCAGCCACGTTGTGAGACACGACCCTCCATGAATGGTGATCGAGTGGGTTAGTCATTTGTAGAACAAAAATCTGAGTGTGACGGTCGTCTGCAGCGAGGTACAAGAGCGTGCTCGAACGACTCCAGGATGCGCTGACAGCTCCGATTGGAACGTGAAACAGCTCAAAGCTTCGCTTCTCATCAATGGAAGGCGAAACACAATTGAGACGAAGAAGAAACACTTCGCGCCGGGAGCAGATCGCGAGTAGCTGAAAGCGGCGTCCTACGCATGGAGCCCACGTCACGTTGCACACCGGCGCACGACAGCGCAGCACACCCGCCTCCACCTGCGGCACTGCTATAGACATGAAAGAGTTCGACACTTTAATGTAGCGGTAGAGAAAAAAGCGCCCGGACACGGTGCCCACCGCGAGGGTCATGGTGCTCTCTGCAGATCCTGGGAACCAGCCGATTGCAGTAACCCCACCAGAGCGCAGCACCGGAACAGAGGATCCTGACAGCGATGCCGACACACCCTCACCGCACTCAGGAACTCCTGGCCCAGTGAAATTTGAGGTGGCACCAGCGGATACCCCAGTTGGAGAAGCAGTGCTGTCACTAGCCCCCTCCGCCGCGGCATCGGCCTCCGGTGATATTCGGCAGACACATGGAAACTGCTGTGGTTGATGCACCTCATAGAGGCGAACGCAGCCGTCCAACGAGGCCGTTGAGAGTAACAGCGCGTGGTACTGCTGCGGTGGCACAAAGGCCACATCCGTGATGACGTCCTTCTCGTAGCCGCGCACAGGAGACCAGCGTACCGTATGAAGGAGCGTACGCCCTTCGTGCGACGAGACGATGATACGATATACGTAAATCCAGCGATCCGCCCCAGCGGTGGCAAGAAGAGGGCCGTGCTCACGGTGTTGGCACCACGCCATACGCAGCACTGGGCCAGCGTGGTCGTGCATCGCACAGCCAGGTTCCCAGACAGCACCACGACCAGCCACAGTGCGACGGTGGAACACCTCTACTGTCTTATCACTTGAGCACGATGCCAGAAGAGAGCCAGACGGATCAAGCGCCACATTGTGAACGTAAGTCTTGTGTTCAGTGACCAGACCTGCCATGCTGCCGGAATGAGCTCTTCCCTTCATTTTTTTTTCTTTGTCTGTCTGTGTGTGTGTGTGTGTGTGTGTGGGAGGGGGGAAGGGGTTTCTCAACAGAAGATACGTCTGTCGCGAAACGCGTGCGTAGAAAAGAGGACAAAGGCGCGGTCAGCAACGCCAACAGACCTCTTACTATGCAAGACGCCTCAGGACAGCACAGAAGTCCCAAGTACAGTTGATCTGTAGTGTAGCTGCAGACTTGGCCCAATTCGACCGTGTAGGCTGAGTCGCGCTGCCAAACCGGGTTGACCGTGCATGGGAACAGCGGGTGGTGAACGTGTAGTGTAAAACCGAAGAACGAGGATGAGTCGCAGTTGATGCAGGACAAGGAGGCAAAAAAAAAAAAGCGAGAGACCACAGTGTGGAGGAGGGCTGCGGGGGCAAACCTGGAGACATTTACAAGCACGAGAACGCCGCGATGACAGCACCCCATCGGCTCTGCCCATACCCTCCTCCTCTGTACTACGAAAAACATGCACTCAAGGAAGACAGGAACAGAGGAGTGAGGGTGTGACACAATTCTATCGATAACTACTAGCTTTGTCGAAGGTACCTATGCTTGTGCTGAGGAGTGGTGTCGGTTTGCTTTGTCAGCCCGTGCTGCAGCCTCATCTGCAGTACACACACACCCCAAGGAGTGGTTCGTTCGAAGGAGTCATTGGTGAAGCCCAGAAAAGAAGGAGCAGACCAGCTCGTCACAGACGCTCACGAAGGTCTGTCAGGGCTTTAAGCGGGAAAGCAACGGATCCAAAAAGATCCTGCAGTCAAAAAAAAAAAAGTGCAATACACACACACACACACACACAGAGAGACGACACTTTGCTCTCACCAACCCGCCCCATTCGCTGTACGTGTGGGTACCCAAAGAAACGTAGCCTCAGCAATACGCTGAACATCACGCGGAGGAAGGCGAAAAGATGATTAATCGGCGCAAACATCGTTCTATATATTTTTTTCGGATATATATAGTCTGTAGATGGATATATATATATATATATATATATATATATATGTGTGTGTGTGTTTATGTGTGCGTGTGAGCGCAGCGACACAACAGAAAATCCTGAAATTCATAATATACATGACTGCAAAGGGGTGGAGTAAGTACTTGCCCATCCACAAAGCCTCTTCTGCATAGCGGAAGCAGCGTGCACGACGCTCTTTGAGTGGGCCAGTCCCCTTGCGCGTCTACCGAAGCGTAGCCGACGACTCAACGAAGCCCCTTTTTCGCTGTCGTAGAAAGTTGTCGAAAGAAGAGTGTGCAGTCATCAAGCAGAGTGGAAACCTTCTCCAAAAGAGGAATGAAAGGAGAGGGGTTGACGTATGGGGCACCAAACAACAGAAGCCACTCGATGTCATCGATGCTCACTACGGGGCCGCTCTCAGACCGTGCGTAGCGTGACACCTCCGCCGCATCCTCTTGACTCAATCCGAATTGATGCTTTAGCAGCAAGGAAAGGTGATCCAAGTTGTACCGCGACGAATCTGCTTCATCCTTGAGCCACTCACAGACTGTGGTCAAATGTGACATATGTTCGCTGAACAGCGCCGTTGCCACATCACTGCTACGGAAAACGCGCAGCTCGTCTAAGAGATCGAAGGTGTATGTAACATCGAGCCGCTCTGCAAGTCCCTGTAAGGAGCAGCCACTGAACTCCGCCACGCGGGTCACATAGTGAATCAACCCAGTGAAGGAACCAACTCCACTCTTTGGAAAAAGTGCGTAGAGGATGGGCAGTCTGTCTGGTTTCACAATGGGCAACCAGGCGGCTTCCAGCTTCTTTCGTGAGAGGGGTAAGCCAGTGGCAGACCAGCGATTATACAAGTCCTCCAGATACCCATGAACCGAATCCATTTCCTTCATCATCATGGCTCCGTGCAGAGACTGCAGGTATCGCTCATTACTATCAGAACAAACCTGCACTCTCTGGATGCCGGACATCATATCCTGCATCATGAGCGAGCCCCACTTGACCTCCTCTCGACTAGTTGACTTGCCGGTATTGCTCCCCATGACGCCTGAGTCCGGCACCGCCAAAACCTTACCAGAGGTCTCACCCGAAAGAAGGGGCAGACTCGATGACGTCGACTCCTCCTCCTCGTCTATCTGGTGTACAAACACCGAGCAGTGACCGCCGCTGTACACAGCGGAGAGGAAGCTGAGCGTAATGTTGAAGTGTGTCTCGCTGGAATGTAGTACATCCATCAGACGAAACGGGGTCACCACTGGGCTGATGACCGCTGTCACAGTCCAGAACAATTTCGTCACCTCGGTGGCCCACCTTACAGGGGAGTATCGTCGATCCGGCACAGGGCTCCTCAAATTTGCCCGACGGGCAGTCTTCTTTTTCACCTGTGCTGCTGTGATAGTGCGAGTCGAGTGCGATCCCGAGGCAGAAGAGCTAGGTGTCAGAACGGAGAGGTAAGACATACGCGGGGAGGGATCCAAGGAGGAGCCTATGCGTAGTACTGAATTCATCATGCCACCCGCCCTACCACGAAAGTGCACCGCCTCATCGGTGCCAAGCTCCCCCTCAAACAGGAGCAGCTGCGCTATGTGCCTCAGCCCAATCCGGTCAGCTACCCCGCGGGCGCGCTTCCTCAGGATCGACGCAGTATCAGTGATGTTCATGATGTACTGGGGGCGAAGACTTTCCTCATCTTTTCCAGGCAGCACACCGACGTCATCAAACATCAGCCGCATGCACCTCTTCCAAGTCCCCCAGTGGTCCGTTAGCGAGACGTCCGTTTCGTTGATGAGGTCCTCAAGTGCTTTGTAGCGGCTTTGGGTCTCGCTGAGTCGAGCCAAGCTGTCCCCCACCAGTCGCGTCTTTTCTTTGACCTCTTCGAAGAGGTGATCGTAGCGGTGCTTAGCCTCCTGCTCGAGGGGGTAAAGCTCCTCGAGCTGTTGTTGAAGCGTGTCGTTGCTGGATATCTTGACCCTCCAGGCGATCTTGCGAGCGTACTGCCTCCATAAACGCAGGAAGGACGGCACCACCTCGCTGGCCGCAGCCCGCTGCAGTCGTCGTCGGAGCTGCGCTTTGCGCGCTTTCATTTCTCGGCAAAACGTTCGCCACGAGTAGAAACATATCTTCACCCACACATCATCGAGTCCGTGCACAAGACGGTCTGTCACGTGTTTCTGCGTGCGTACATGTCGCTTGAGTTGCTGGAGTTTCCTCTGGTACTGCTCCCAACGAGCCGACAGAAGCCTGAAGGCCCCAGCGTAGGTCAGCTGCGAAACCTTTTCAATTCTCTTTGAGGGGAAGGGTGCTGAGTACGGTATCGTCAACGGTGTGCGGCGCGTGTAGACCAAGCACGGGAGAAGCTCGTGCACCGCAGCCTGCATCACCTGCGCTGTTTCCTTAGAAAGGTGCGGCACGCACGCCTGCAGTATCCGTAGAGCCGTCGAAATATAGAGGCGTTCTGGGTGATACAATTCGTGACTGAAGCGCCGCATCTCTGTCAAAAGGGCTTCTGCGGCCACGAAGGGACTTCTGTAGCGTTGTAGCTCAGCTGTAACGAACAGCAGCCAACTGTCAAGGCGGTCATCATCGACAAGGAAGCTCTGCCCCTCCTCATAGGGATCGATGGAAGCAGAGGTGACAGGGACGTACGGCTTTGCCGGATGCGTCAGCGATCGAGGCGGCATAGGCCCTGAGCATGCTGTGTGTAAAAAGAAGAAGAGGGTAAGGAAACACACACACACACACACACAGAAAAGGAAATAAATTGAGTATTTCACCTGTGTAGACAGGGTGAGGAGAGTCGACGGGAGAAAAAAAAATAGAGTGATAAAAGAACGAGAGTGATGACACTGATACAGAGAAAAGTGTGAAAGCAAGGCTGCCTGAGAGCATACGCAAAAAAAAAAAAGCGTGGGACTCACCGCTGCGTAACCTCGACTGGGTCGACGACAATCCGAAAGGACGAGGATTCTTTCCCCAACTAAGGAATGCTACGGGGGCTAGAGAGAAAACACAAAGGCACGGTCACCATAAAGAAACCAGCTATGAGCGGGAGATGACTGAAATAGTTTCTGAGGTGCATTCTGGACCAATCAATGTGAAATATTCTCAGGGAAAGTCGCCTCACTCCACACCACTCCCCTTGCTCTACCCCCTCCCCGCGTCTTGAACACCTCCTCAACACTCTATGACCATAACACTCAAATATTGTGCAAAGTGACACAAACACACACGACGCGCACGCCTATAGTGGCCCAAGAGAGAGTGGATACAAACACAGAGCCAGGAGCGAAAGGGGGGAACAAAGGAAGGCGAATCTGTCGTACAGAAAAAGCTTACACTCTGACTACCACACACCCATCCTCCTTCCACGCGCAGGTGACCAAACGAAAAACTCCCGAAAAAACGCCGACCAAATACTCTAGAGGAGGCGCAGAAAGCCTCCCCATCACTGCGAGAGGAATGCACGCTTGAGCTTAACGGTCAGTGTGTTGTTGAAGGTGAATCCGACAAACCACCTCCACGCCTTCACGAGCAGGATTAGTGAGCATAGAATCAAAAATCCTCGCTCGACAAACATGCGAGACTGCAACTGGACACTCTCTTGTGTCAGCCTTTGAAAGTTCTCGCTCAACTTGCGCTGCGTTGTCGAAGCGAAGCTGACCATCTCCTCGGCTAGTTCAGATTGTTGTGCGCTGCGAGCCCCGCGGCGCAGCAGCTCCCCACGGAGCTCATGTACGTCCTCCCAGACACCTTTGACAAACGATTTTCGAAGCCATCTTTCGCGCACCGTGATCTCGTTCAATGTCGCTGACTTGCGGAAAAACTTTCCCTGCTGAATGACTAGCTCGTACCGATGGCACATGCTTCTGACAGCCGCCTCTGTGTCCTCCCTGTACTTGGTCCACTGAGTCTCAATCTCTTTAAGAGACCGCGTACGGCGCGCGGTGGTGGACTCGGCGGTCTCTCGTACAGCGCGCGCGTTGCGGCGGTTAAGGCCACCTGAGCGACCAAGATCCTCATCTCGACTGACGCGTGCGTGCTTGTGTTGCCGATATGCCTCGTTCGCCGCCATGTTTGACTCAACCGCCTTCATCCGACGCAGTACCGCCTCATGGTTCTCCTTGACAATTTTGTACGCCAAGTTCACCTCCGCCATCATCTCCGTGGAACCACCTGGCTTGTCTGGGTGGTACTTGACAACGAGGCTACGAAACTGTTTTGAGACCTCATCCAGTGAGGTAGTCTGGGTCACGGT
This sequence comes from Endotrypanum monterogeii, assembly GCA_000333855.2. NCBI lineage: Eukaryota > Euglenozoa > Kinetoplastea > Trypanosomatida > Trypanosomatidae > Endotrypanum > Endotrypanum monterogeii. The sequence goes on along the minus strand of CM007316.1, from coordinate 197,136 downwards.
GACTTCAAGAACATCGTACGGGTTCCGCCCCTCTGGGGTAGTGGGTAGCTCTTTGGACGCAGCCAGAAACTCCTTACTTTGATAAACAAAGCGCGCTGCCACCCACGCGTTCACCGGGGCTAATCTGCGAAACCGATGCATCCGACAGCGACGCCTTTAAGAGGGGGAGGGGGGCAATGATACGCCACTCCCCCGACAGTGAAGTAAGCAAGCAAAGGTGCGAAAGAGGAGGTACGCGTCGATATTGGTTTGTTACCGTGTGTGATTCCAAGATGTGGAAAAAAACTTACGACGCTCCTGCTTTTTCCGCACCTTCATCAAGAAAGAGGGATAAGAGAGGTGGAAAAGAGCAGATGAGAAAAAAAAATGTGCTTGGGGGCTTGCTCAACGTGCATGAAATGCCAAAAAAAAAAAGTTGAGAGTATTGCAGTCGTGAAGGATAACGTCGATACCTGGAGGTGTATGCTCGCGTTTGTATGTCTGTGTGTATGTGCGCGCAAATGGGGAGGAGTGGGAATGCACCTTGTCCAATGGTGTGTGCCATCGCAGTCAGCTTCCATCCGCTTCAACTCTATGCTTTTCATTCGGGGAGGAGGGGGGGGACCAGCTCGAGTCGATCACTCGAGCTCATCAGGCAGAGAACGGGGAAAAAAAAAGAAGGCGCTCAGCTTTTTTTTTCCGGAACTTCTTTGAACGAGGCGGAATAGCATAACAACGCGGAACCCTTTCTTTCCCAACAATAGACTCACACGATATGCCCCGCCACTAGCATTACCAAGGTAACCACACATACACACAGACAATTTCGTGTGACGTCACTCCCCGTATCACCGTCGATCTTGCCCTAGTGCACCTGCGAAGCCGTGCGAGGAGACTATGCTGCCAGTACTGGGTGTGTTTTTTTGCTGCCACCCTCCCGAGTTCATGGGGGTCGCTCACCTCTCTACGAAAGCTCGCACCACATATCTCACTGTTCGTTACACTACTACGCCGCTGCAGCACTCGCCTTTACTGATATCAAGCAGCGGGGTCCACAAGAATAGATGCAAAACATACATGTGAAGTGGAAACGCCCCAGGACAGCGAGAAAGAGCACGTGCAGTGCAGAGAGGAAACATTGTCTTGTCGACAGTCGCGTAAGGGAATGAATAATGTGTGTGAAGATGAAAAGCAAAAAAAAAGGAAACGACACACAGCAGGAGCATCACGAGCTCGCGAGACCACCACCATTGCTGACGCCCTTCTCTCTTCTTCCGCTCCTCCCCCCTCGCTTGTCATCATCACTTGCGAGACCACCACCAGCCAGCCACGTACACAAACCCGAAAAAATACCACCACCACCGTCTACACGCTGTCCTTCCTCACTTGCGCAAAGGCGTTGAGGATGTGCTCATTAAGCATGTTTAGGTCAGCATCCTCAGAGAAGGCTGCGGTGCCGCTGTGCTTGCCTGCTTTTCGCTTTTTCTCAGGCAACGAGTGCTTCGCAGCGGTGGATGCAGTGTAGGTGACACAGACGCCGTCACTGAACACAACCGTCTGCGGTTTCTCAGAGTCCTCGGAGACAAACGGGAACTCCTTTGCAAGCTGCCCCGGTGTCGGAAATGCTTGCTGCGGATCTGTCCAGAAGTTTACACTCACCGCCTGCAACGGCTCCTTTGAGGAAGCGTCGATTTTCTTTCTCCCCCTCCTCGAAACTGTCGATGCTGCTACCGCGCTTCCACTGGCAGCCTCCCCAGCCTCCGTCCTTGCCACTTTGGCAGCCGTACCAGCAGCGGTCGTCGATGTGTGCGTCGCTGGAGTTGCTGCATCATCTGCAGGGCATCGACGCGACCCCTTTGCAGTCACTCGGCACTTCTCTTCCTCTTCATACATCTCGCCAAATTCTGAACCATCTTCGTCGCCGGACTCGTCTTCGTCTGAAGAGCTGTCGTCATCACTGCGCCGACGACGGCGGCGTCTTCCTGCAGTAGTGTGACGGGCGTCTGTGAGGAAGGAAGACTGGTGTTTCTTGGAGCTGAGACGCGTCAGCACAAGGACTGAGTTGCGTACCGCCCCCTCTCCCCCTTCACCGCTTAGCTTCGCTTTTTCAAACACCGGCACGCCGCGTGCGCTAGGGTCGATGGACTCACTGTTGTTGTGAGAACTGAAGAAGAGAAGAAATACGGGAAACCCATCATGCATCACACGGTCCAGTCGGAATCCATAAGTATTACCAGTTGCCTGTGGACAAAGGTAGTCAACGCTGCCGCGATGCACAACGTACATATCAGACCACTCAAAGGCTTCACCGCTGCAGTGGCTGCCGGTAGGTTTTTTAGAAACCGGTGCCTGGTAGATGGTAGTGCCGCGGTGTGGAGCGTGTCGCTTGTGAGAAGGTATCGAAGACAAGCTTGAAACGGAGCGGCGCGGCGGGGCACGGTGGTTTTGCACAGATGAGGGGTGCATCTCCCCATCGTTGTCACTGTCTGTCTGGTGCGATACGCTTGCCACACCCACCGCCTTCTCGGCCACTTCTCGAGGGATCCCCCCCGCAGTGAGTGCTGGAGACGATGCCTGTAAGAATGAAGCCGAAGTCCCCAGAAGCTCCTCCTCCTTATTCACCTCCTCCTGCTTGACCGAATCTAATGGCGATGTGTCAAGTTTGAGATTTGTTGCTGTCCCCGCGTTCGCCGACGCTTCAGGATCAGAAAGCGAGGCCACGATCTTGCGCCGTGGCGGCGGCTTCATCGTCGCCTCTAGCTTCACAAAGCGCTTGAATGCCTCGTCGAGTTGTTTGACCTCCTCAGCAGGAACAAAGACATATGTGGTGCTGCCGACTTTCTGCCTCTTCCCTCGCACGTTCCACGCAAGGGTGGCAGGCCGCAGTACCTTGGAAGTACCCATCCAGTCTACCTCATACACGACATCCGTGCTTTCAAAGCCGCTCACGTCAGCGAGCTCGCATACGTTCTCAACTACAGGGTAAAGCCATCGGCAGTTGATAGCCTTCCAGTCCTCGGCTAGCGGCTTTAGGTGAGTTGGCTCGCACAGCCAAAAAGTGCTTTCACCGGTCAGCACCACCCCCAGCAGCCACACATCCGACACCTCAGGCATAATTGTGTCTGAAGAAAAGGAATAGAGGAACAAAGAAGTCAAAAGTGGGAAAAGGGGGGATAAAGTAGTCAGCACAGAGCAGCAAACCAGCTCCAGTTTTGTTGCAGGCGGCGTCCCAATTCTCCCCAGGTGGTCCGTGCTCGTGAACGTATGCAGCTCAACCACCCGCACGGGTCCCCACCAGCAATACAGATCACCCCTGGGTCAAAGACGTACGCACAAAGACCCACCGTATGAGACACTGGAACACTCGTTGACCTTTCACAATGGAAGGGGAAAAAGGCGAGTAATTGAGTTCAGCGCGTGTGAAAGCACCGTAAGGGATAAAGGAGAGCAGCAGCGGGGGAGAGTGGAGCGGTGAGCGGGAGGGGCGTAATATATATATATATATATATAGGCAGCGACACGGACCTCCTCATTTTTCAGCTGGGACATCTCGGCATATGTCGGAAGCAGACTAGCAAGGAAGAAAGATGGGCGAACCTAGACCCTAGGGAACACGACCGACACGCGAGGAGGAGGAGGAGGGGGGGGGCACCAGAGAAAAGAGGGGGACTGGGTTCTTTTGTATTAGGTATCTAGATACAAGACGACACTTCATAGTGCATGCAACAAAGTGCGAGCGAGCAATGAGATGCGTTTTCCTTCCCTTTCCTCTCTCCCCTCACCTCGTTCCGATTTCCGGGCCAAAGAGAAAAAAAAAAGTTCACTCAGGGCAAAGCTTCATTTTTATCTTTGCCATCTGCCCAACATCTCCTTTCCTCGTTCATGAGTACGGGGTAATTCCTTTCAAAATCGTTTGTTTGTTTGTTTTTTTGTTTTTTTCCATTCGCTTCTTTGATCTTTATATTACACGTGGATTGTGTTATGGGAGGAAAAATCTGGGCTGAGTGGGTGCGAGGAAGATCGTTGCATGCGCACAGGGAAATGACTGTGGCACCAACATCACGACCACCCTCTTCGGGACCGGCCCACAACCCCTCCTCCTCCTCCTCCTCTCCCCCCCCCCCAGTCGCTTAGTCGATGCTTTCGATGGCGACCCTTACCGAGGAGTGATATGAGCTGCATGATTCGAGAGCGAGTAACGGACAGGGTGAAATGAGCAGTCGCTTGATTGTACACGAGTGCTACCTACCATCGCTGTCGTCGTCGCCATCAGCGTCGCAGCGACGCTTGCTTTTCTTCGCAGCCTTTTTTGCGGTCTTCTCAGCTTCCTCCGCCTCCAGACGACGGTACTGCCGCTGCACACGCTGCTGAGCAACCAGCATACGCTTCCGTGTGCTCACTATGGTGCGCTGCGGCGTGGTGCGCTCGAGTCGGCGTCGAGTATTTCGATCAACCTTGATATTAAGCATCCAGTCCTCCACATAGCTGCCCGACTCGTGCATGACCTTGGCGATCGGAGGAAGCCTATCCCTGTCGTCCTCGGTAAAGAACGTGATTGCTGCCCCATCCTTTCCGGCACGGCCGGTGCGGCCGACACGGTGAATATAGGAGTCCACGGTTGCGGGAAAATCGAAGTTGATCACTGTGCCGACATTTTTAAAGTCAATACCGCGCGCAAGCAATTCAGTCGTGACAAGGATCCAGATCTTTCCCAGGCGAAACTGCAAGACGGTCTCCTCGCGTTGCTCCACGGTCATCTTGGCATGCATGATGGCCATGTGCAAACCTGCCGCCCGGATCTCCTCGTAAAGCTCCTTGGATCGCTCCACACTCTGCACGAACACCAGCACAGGTGGTGTAATGCCCTCCCGCACAAGATTGCGCATCGCAACGACTTTGCCAAGCTCATTGCCACAGAAGACGAGTCGCTGCTTGACGTGCGTGTTTGCAGAGCGCCGGCCACGAACGATGATGCGCACTGGGTCAGCACCCATGACAGAGCGGGCAGCCTCTTCTACTTTCTCGCTCAGTGTCGCCGTGAACAAACTGATCACTTTGTTTGGGGATGTGCAGGCGGTGAGAATCTTGTCTATCACTGTCAAGAAGTCCGTCTTGTTATCCCATAAGCGATCGCCCTCGTCAAACACGAGATACTGGACGCTGCTCAGGTCCAGCAGTTTCTGCTCCAGCAAAGAGACGATACGTCCTGGAGTGGCAATAAAGATGTCCTTATTCTTTGTGGTTTGGCCATGCTGTACAAACCTCCATCGCTGGCCCTTCATTAACAGAAACGCCTCACGCTCAATCTGCTGGGCGAGCTCAACAGTGGGAGTCACAATGAGAGCCCTCACAGTGGAGGATGGATCTGGTGCTTTCAGCAAAGCGAAAAGTGGAGTGAGAAAAGCAATCGTCTTGCCGGAGCCAGTCGGAGCGCAGGCCAGAACATCACGGTGTTGAATGAGGGACGGAATTGCCTGCATCTGGATTGGGGTAGGTACCTTGTGCTGGCGAGCAAAAAGATTATTCACTATGTTGTGCGGCACATTGAGAGGTGGACGGACGAGGTCGGAGAAGTGCTCAATCGGCGCGGGCAAGTCCGTGCCCGTCACCTGCAGATCATGGCGACGCCATATGTTGCGTTTTTTTTTGAAGGTTACGGACTTGAGTGGCTTGTCCTCCGACGCGTTGGCAGTGGCAGCTGCCGTATCCGAGTCCGCTGACCTACCGAGTGGTGTATTTGTTTCAGATCGGCTGCCTGTAGAACGACCAAAAAAATTTAGTGTTGCACTGGGAAGCGGTACTGAGATGCTACAACTACCCGTCTCTGACGTGTCCTCAAGAGAGACCCCTCCGTCAGCACCAATAACGTCAGGAATTCCCCCGGCTCCTTTATCCTTGCGACCACCACGGAACAGCTTAGCTGCCTCCCCGTTTCGGACAGCGCTAAACTTGACGCCAACCGTCAACGAACGGAATGCGTCCATTTTTTTTTTCCAATGGCACGGCACCAGTGACTGCCCCCTGCAAGTGGTGGTATGAATGTTTGTATCAGAAAATAGAAAAGGGTGCTGACAACACAAACCCAGCTGCACGTGCTACACTCTGGTGGAAAGCAACTCTAGGTCAAGGGAAGAAGCGGGGCAAAAGCTCAGCGAAGTAAAGAGTGTGTGTGTGTGTGTGTGTGTGCCGGACGCCGTAACATGATACCAGCAGAGGAAGAGGAGGGAGAGGGTCCAAAAGATATTTGGTGGGGATACGGATGCAGTGGGACAGCATAAGAAATTCAAAAAGACTACGAGTCACATAAAGACATTGAACCAGGGAGTGAGAAAGAAAAACAGAGGCGCTGGGGGAGCATCATAATCGCCATCTCCCTTTTTCTTTCCAACTTCACATTTTTTTTTTGAGAATCATACCGGGGGGGGGAGATTCAGCCGCTACCGGAAGGAGGAAAAGAAAGGGGGGGAAGGGGGAAAGAGAATGAAGGAGGTGAGCGAGGAGGGGGGAAGAAAAAATACACCGGGAAGGAGAAAAAGCGTTCCCCCCTCCCCCTCCACACTCCACTCATTCAGACTCACTCACCAGAGTTGCCAGCGCGTTCGCAAACTTATCCTTCGGAGATATAGTCCTGGCCGTAGAAGCTTCTCACGCAGTGTTTGAAAAACTGGGTATGCGCTCCACAGCGCTCAAAGTCGTAGTTGAACTTGCGCAGGCACTCTCCAATCAAGCAGGACAGAGCAGCACACTGGAAAGGTGGCTCCCCTTCATTCTCCCCTTTCACCTTGACAGCGCTACCAACTCTAGCTCGCCAGGTCGCAACACATGTATCGAACTTTTCCTGGTGGTCATTGCATTTCTTCTGAAGATCTTTGCCACCCAAATTTCTTTCTAGGCAGACCCTCCATGCGTTAGCCTCGTCGCTGCAGACATCATCAAATGCGTTCTCTCTGCCCATTCGTTTTTTTTTTTCAGCAAGGGACTACTGCTGAGGCAGATGGAAGTCGACGTACTAGCCGGCTCCGCGCTGCAGTGATGGCCCGCACTGCTTCTGGAAACCGCTGCCAGCTGAGCGGGGTACAATAGCAGTCTGTAAAACAGGCAATTAGTTCCTACACTCCCTGCTGGCTAGAAACGTGGGAGACCGCTGAGAGGCGGAAAAGGATGAATGGCCTTTCTAGTGCACTGGGAACGCTCGGTGACACGTCTCTGGTTTGGTCTCTGCTGGGAAGTTCCTTTTTTTTTTTTACTACCTCGAACACGATCGAGAGGCAGGGACGGGAAAGAGGAGGAAAAAAAGAATCAAGAATAAAAACGTGCACCAACCAGAGAAGAGAATAGAAACCATGAGTAGAGTCCCACAGGAAATCTGAGGCTCAAAAAGTGCAACTGTTGTCCAAAGTATTGCGGTGGTGATGTATTGAGGAAGAGGTTATGCATCATCGCCCACAGTACAGTTGACGACCTCGCGCTAGGGCTGAAGAAGAGAATGAAAACAAACGATGGCCAGCTTTTACCCACCCCATCCGCATGAAATACGACCTCCCCTGCAGGTACGTAGGAGAACGGTGCGGGTCACAGCGACGCTGGCCGCATCGTTCAGACGGCACCACTTCCTCCATAAAAGTCACTATGAAGCGTGACCAGCAGAAATGATAGGGGAAGGGAAAAGGACAACCATCCCTCGCTCGACGAGGAATGCTCAAGGAAGTACACTGGGAAGCATAGACAATACCCTACCAAAAGCGCGCACACACACACACACACACACACACACACACACACAAACCGAGTGCATGTGTAGGGAATAGTGTGCGAGTGCGCTACTTGAGTACCTCACTCGCCAGTGTCGCAAAAAGATAGACCAGAAACAAGTACCCGCACGGACAACGAATATTCGATGAGACTCGGCAACTACCTTTTTGTTTCCCCCGGAGGCAGAAGTGGGAAGAACAATGAACCAACAGAAAGGAAGAATAGCTCGCGGCAAAGGAAACTGTCGAAAGAAAAAATAAAAATGATTCATTCCACTGCCGCGGGGATACTATTCGTTTGCTCATCAGGGACCCCCGTTCTCACCAAAGGTATTCACATCTTCTCCCTCCTCCTCACCGTTTAAGAACTGCAGCGATTTTCAGTTGGCACATATATATATACATATATATATACATATATATAGAGAGGGGGGAAGAGGGGGCATTTATCGAAAAGAAAAACGTGACCGCAGCCAGACGAGGATGAAAGCCCCGCCTCATGTACTCGAAGAGTGGTATAAACCGCCTCGGCGAGAAGAAATAAAAACAAGCGAGCTCGGCGAAGAGGAGGCCATAGGGCAGAAAATGCGCTGCGGTGAGGAAAGAAAGACGCGTATCGAAGCATGTGTCCATATACGCAGAGCATTGATGGGACGAGGAGGGGGAATTAATCTTGTTTTCTCCTTGCTACTGCACCCGCACGCTTTTGCTGGACTACTTCGCCCAGGCACAGAGGCGACCAAAACCCAATACGGAGTCGCCTGAGCGGTACAACATGACGGTGTTGTAAATACTGTAACTGCCGAGTACCACCAGTGAGCCACCAATGATGAAAGCAAGAGCGCCGAGGATGAGATAGTTCAGCCCGTGCACTCTAATATACTTCATGAACACGAATTGCCCCATGGCGGTACTGCACAGCCCAACGACAAATAAAACAATGCCAAAGTCTATAACGAGGCTGTCTGTGACCAGCAGCTGCAGAGCAGACGAGAAAGCGATAAAGAAAGTTGCCACGCCACCTGTCACCGATGCTTCCTGTGGGGCTAGGTCAACCTCATAAAGGACGAACCCAAGAACAAGACCACCACCGATGCCAAGCATGGCCGCTGCTGCACCGGCAACCACCGCTATCATCGGATATATAACAGAGTTTTCTCGGGTCCAAGCAAAGGTCATCTGCTCAGGGTTGCACTCCGCCAGCTTGCGCAGTCGTTCACGGTTATGATAAAAGACAACGCTTAAAAAAAGTAGGGGAACCAGTGCGCACAACCAATACATAAAGCCACCGCACGCCGAAAACGACCGGAAAATGTTAAACAGCAGCAATACAAAAAAACACGCAAAATTCATCGTGATCTCCTGCTGTGGGTACTGCGGTTGCGAAGGGCGCGCGATAGGTAGTGAGGTCTGCTCCAAGACTGCTGGAGCTGTAGTGTTCTCGCGGGACTCGGACGTGACCCCACCAGCTCCCTTCGTCACATTACCGCTCGGTACTTTGTCGCCACCGCTGCTACTGCGGCGCTGCAAGTTTGGTTCATCACCCACGTTGCTAACCACCACAGAGACCTGCTGCTCGTTTGTGTCTTGTTTGTACTGCTTCTGCATGTTCATTAACGTTCGATATAATACGGCCGCGAGCATCACAAAAAGTAGAATGAGGCGCAGTGCATCAGGGCAAAACTTGCTGAGAATCCCACCGACCAAGGTACCTACGAGCCCGAGCGGCAGCAGCAAACTCAGATACTGGTAGTTGATTAGCGGACGATCCCAGCTGGTGTCGATATGCTTTTGCTGAACAGCCAGATACATGTTCAGCGAGCTTTGTCCGCAGATGGTGGACTGCGACATCCCCACGGCAGATTGCATGGAAACCTCTAGAAGAGCGCACAGCATGGGAACGATAATGCCACCACCGCCTACACCAGCGATAGCGCCGATGGAACCGATAGCAAATGTGCATAGCATCGCAAAGACTGTACGCGCGCCGAGGATAGACGTGAAGCTGCGCATCTTACATTTGCCTGATGCAACCTCGCAGCGCATCGCACCCGGGTAACAGTCATTATCGGAGAGACAGGCTACGCAGATCTTAGCTTTCTTATCGCATGCGAGATCACCACACTGTAAGCGTTGGGTACGGAAGCCGCAGCGGGTTGCTGCAGCGGTCGCGTAACTCAGCAGCAGCATCGCCATGAATACCAGGCCGACCAGCCTGCACAATCGGAGTCCCCTGACTCGTCGCATTACTGCCAACCCCGAGGGGCAACCGAGGCAGCGAGGGAAAGGGAAGAGGGGAGGTGAAAAGAAAATGGAACACTCAGAGAGCGCCGCGCTCAGTGGATCGATGGTCTCTCTCACGTTCGCTAGAAAGCTCTCATCAACAGAAATTGCTGCGCAATAGTTGAAAAGAAGCAGGTTCGCCCTGTAAGGCAGTACAAGAGGCAAACAACAGGCCGTTAGGAAAGCAGAGGATGCACGTTCGCAAATATTTTTACACCGCTAGAGCATGTGAAAAAAAAAAAACTGTATGCACCGCCTATCGACACGGAATGCTGCTAGTTGGTGCAAGTGTGTAAATAAGAGGTCATCGAATTTAGTGGGAAAGATATATGTATCTTTAGGTGGGAGAAAATTGGCTGTGGCGACACCGAAGACTTCTTTTTGAAAAGGAAGGCGGAAGAAAACAGAAACAGTACATGAAAGTTTGAGAAGTGGTTGTCAGAAATCAGATACCGCCACAGAGTACATTCACAGCGGTCGTTCAATTTGTAGCCTTCAGAACTGCCTCACCTCGACAGCGTGCGCAGACGAAGACGAGAAGGGAGAGAGCATGACCTCTAGTGGGCATGATGAACAAACCTTCTGATTGCCCCTTTTTTGTCAAAAAAAAAAAGTACACGTCAGCGGAAATTCTGGTGCCAACAAGAGGGGAAAAACACATCATTTCCATGCCGTGCCTCTCCCCTCCCTGTCACGAAAAGAAACCCATGCCCACAGCGACCCAATGTGGAAACATGCAGGACGGCTTTCAAGGTACCGTACTAAATTTCTTGATATTCCTGCTTTCATCTGCCACTAGTACGAGACAGGTGAAAAAACGAACAAAAAAACATCCCCAGTCAACTACTCCAGGACACAGGCTCATCACCCATTGAAAAAGTGGGGCAAGACAGCACAACAATAACGGGAAGGTGAGCGGGCGGACAGTAAACAAAAGTCACCATGCATACTCTCATCTGAACTCGCCTCGACGACGACACGGAGCAGGTGCTTTGGCTGTGAGCGAGATCGCACAGCCGCCTGTTGCCATCTACAGTGTAAACCAGAGAGGCATCCGATGACCCACGACAGAGGAAAAACGAGGGGTTGCATGGGAAACGTGTTGCAGGCGATAAACCTGAAGCTCACTGTCTTTGGGCGCTGCAGCTACAGCAGCTTTCTACGACCACGCTTCAGAGACAAGCGGATTTTTCTCCGGCGACCAGCGTTGATTTTCCAGGCACGCCCTGCAAATGATTGAAAAGCGCGGATCTGCGTGAAAGGCACGCCCTCGGGAAAGTGAGGCGTTTCAGGGCCTTTTTTGATGCGGTGAAGATCGAGCGACCATTGGTGATCAAACCACGGCTTGCGGCGCTTCCATACAAGCGGTTTTCGACGGCCACGCTGGGCCGGCTGACCAGTGCCACAGTTCATTTCCTGAAGTCTTTCGGGGTCGAGGAGTGGTGTAGGCATGGACTTGTTCTGAAAAGGTAGCAAGGAAGTGGGCATCACAAGGATGGGCTGGCGCTCGAAAAAGTACGAGCTCGTGTAACTCGTGGCCTTGATGACCGGAACTACACACTTGGTGATACTGCGGACTAACATGAGGAAGCGTCGGTTGAAATTTACCTCGACAGACTATTTTTTTTTTTTTTCGAGGGAGGAGAAACAAACAACCGCCACAGCGAGGAATGCAGATCGAAGAAAATTAACAGTACCTCTCTGCGCGCGCTGTCGATCACCTGAGAAAACTTGCAGGTGCCAACTCTGTACCGGTGCGCGTGTCTTGCGCAACTACAAAGGAAAACTAGCCTCACCAGAGAGGCGTGAGAGATGATGATTGGGTCAGAATCGAAGGAGCGCTAGCAGGCTAAACGAGGCAGCATCAAAGCCCTCAGTTCAAGCCAAGAAAGCTTGGCGAAACGAAAGCGAAGGACTCGATGGAAAGCGGAGTCGGATAGGAGCACAATCCTCAACCAGTAAAAAAAAAAACTTTGTCTTTCACGCGTGGTGATGAAACCAGGCAATGTGTACACATTTTTGAGACGGAGTATCTCATTTTCGATTACTTTTGAATTTCTTTTTTCTTTTGAGGATTGCCAAATTCCTCTTCGGTACAGACGCAACCCGCGTCACTGCAGCGCACCAGCTAGGACTCGAGCTCGTTTTTTTTTTTACGACGAAAAAAAGGAAATCAAGAGATCACACGTGGCGCAGTGGAAAGGCAAGAGAGCGGGCTATACTCTCATGTCCTTTACAAGCTATGCCTGCAGTTTTGAAAAAATGCTAGGCAGCACCTCTTGCAATGCAGCATGTTTAGAGGAAGGCAATGAGGACACACTGGGGAGTCGCATGCCACACACACACGTGAGCACTGCGTACACACCGCCGTACCGCATGTGCAAACAGCGTTGTGGTAGCACCGGTGCATGGAAACTGGCGGCATCAACGAACCAGGTGAACCAGCTACGTGGGAACTGGAAAACATGACCATATTAGCTGCTCTAAGCGTGTATAGCGTTCAATAATTTTTTTCTTCTTTTTTGTGTGGTTCTCTGATAGAACGTTGCTGCCTGCCGTCTCATGTCAGCTGACAAAAGAGGAATGACGAGAGACTGGCTCAAGAGATGAGGCAAACGGCAGCTCAAACAAAAAAATAAATTTAAAAAATTATAAGAGAATCACAGTCAACAACACACTTTTTTTTTTTCAAGGTGCAGCTTCCTTGCTACACCACGATGATGGCTGTCCTCTTTTTCCTGAAGGATTCACCCGCGAGGCAATCGCTGCCGAGGAGCTGAGGAGTATTTAGCACAGGCGTACAGAGAGGTGGAAGTGCTAGAAGGGGAAAAAAGGGAGGAGCGGGGGGTCAAACAACACGCCCGCAAAGTGAGTCAAGATGAGGGGGCGAAAATAAAAGCAAACGGGATGATGTGTCTCTGGGGAGCGTATAACAGCTGACAACTATGAGTCCATACACTGCTGAGCGCCTTAATCCCCTTTACGGGTATTTTTCCCCCTTGTGAGGTGTCTGTTGTTGTTTCCCCCGGGAGAAGTAAGTACGAAGCAAATGAAATGTGTAAACAAAAGAGTAGATAAGGTGGGTGAAACAAAAAGGGTTCGAGAGAAGTGAAAACAAGTAGAAATCATTTCGAAATATTCAGAGCCGCTTTCCTTTTTTTGTGTGTGTATCACTACTTGTTGCCGGAGCGAGAGAGAAAGGGGATAGGAATAAAAAGAGGACACCGACCTGCCTAGAGACATATATGTACTTCGACCAGAGGCACGAGCAACGAGAAGGTCTTTCGTTGTAGAAGATGTATTGACGAGCAGCGGCAGTTTCTGCTTCTCGTTTTTCTCATCCTGGATACTGTTCCGCTGGCGTAGATCCGCCTCGAGGAAAGCGGTCTCTCGCACCATTTCTAGATCATTGATGAGGGAGATTTTTTTTCCAAGTCACTGTCTCCCAGAGGCCATTTGAAAAATATATGCGCTATTCATGTTTTTTTTTCCCCCATCCCTGCGCATCCTTATTTTTTGTTGGTGTTTCTTTACGTGTGTGCTTCCCCTTTTTTCTTTAGTATACTCCTCTCGGATTTCCTCATGAGCTACATAAGCATCTTCAAGCATAGACGTTCGCGCTCGAGCACACACACACACGCACACACATGCAAGCCTGAGAAAGGGAAGAAACGGGATACAGTGAGCAGCACACAGCACGCCACAGTGTATCTGAGGAAAGAGAGGAAGAAGAATGACAAATAGATATATAATAAAGGAGCAAGCGGCAAGAACCATGAGAAAAATAAACGGGAATACACATTCAAAGAGACCAAATACTGAAAGCGACAAACAAAAAAAAAGATGTCAATTCGCTGCAGACCTTCAGGTGTTGGAAAAGAGGGCAAATGGAAAAGAAATCACGTGAGGTTGTTTTTCTGCACGAACACACCTCCTCCTCAGCACCCTTTCCCTTCCCTCACGCCTACTACACAGACGCAGAGATTAACGACAATGAACTTCCCAGCAATATGTAGAGCTGACAGGGAAAAATATATGCCACTCTTGAAGCACAACGCAGCACTGAAGCTCACCAATCATCAAGCTGTCTCACATTAACTTCTTCTCTCAACATCCTCACAGAGCCAACACTGCAAGCACTCTGGCTGAACACAAAGGATAGCGCGAGCTAGCAGTGTATGGCAAGCTGACCGGGAGCACAGAGAAGAGTCAATAATGAGCGTGCAGAGGTGAGGCCAACGAACAGGAGTCAAAAGGAGTCGACGAAAGAACAAAAAAAAAGAGGGGAACATGATGAGAAAAACAGGCAGGTGCTTGAAGTGAATGCACTAGGTAAATGCACATGCAGAGGGGGGGCGGGGCTGAAACGAGGTTGACACCACGGCACGCACAGACTCTTTTCGAAAGTGTAACTAGATTTCTCGGGCTTCGATAATTTTCTTTTTCTGGGCGAAAAAAAAAAACAATTGCTATCAGTAACCGAGTTTAATGAGGTAATCGGCAATGCGCTTCACCGTTGCATTGCAGTCAGCGGGGTTCACTGTGGCCTTTGGCGAACTGCTTTTGTTGAGATTCTGCTGAAGCGAGGAAGCTTCACCAGGGTCTCCATACACGGCAACGATGAACGTCTGCTTTGTGGTGTAAACACAGCCACCTGCTGCACCTTTTTTAAAGAAGATGTACTTGGAGTCGCCGTCGGTGCCGCACTGGAGACCAAAGAACTTGACACCGTAAATGTTGATGCCAGAGGACTGCACAAGTGAGAAATCGGAGAAGCACTTCTGGATGTGTTTTACCTCTTCCGGTTGCGGAACGTAACTACCACCGTATGCCCAGTAGCTGCCGTCGGCAGCTCCAACAATAGCGGCACTGTGCATGTTGCCGCTTCCGATAAGGCTGTCATCAACGTATGCCTGCCACGACATTGTGATCGCTGCTGAGAAGTAAAAAAAAAAAAAGTAATGTGAGTAAGAGGGTTTGTTGTGTTCTTGATTGTTTTCCTTGTTTGCTTGGTAAGCAACAAAGTATAGTTCTTGCGGCGTGCTATGTGGAGAAAAGGGGGACGTGTAGGACACACGTGCAGGCATGAGATACAAGGAACAAAAAAAATTTATAGGGGTATGTAGAAGCGCACCCAGCTTCCATCAGCAAGACATTGTTGAATAACTACCGGTCGAGCAAAAAAAAAAAAATTGCATTTTGGTGCATGCACTTGCACACAGTAATGCGATACATTTTTGCTTCGTGCCAACAAGCACCACTGACCGACGTAGCACCTGGCAGACTGGAAAAAGGGACAGTACCCGCTTCCAGAAAAAAAAAAATGTCTACTTTTTGTTCCGGGAATTACTACAAAAGAAAAGTTGCGACCTAGGGTTAGAACGTTTATATCCCCTCTCACATGAACCCGTCATCGCGCATTGCCAAGAAAAAGAAATTATCATATAAAGCTGACCCTGAAAGATGTTTAGCGAAAAAAAAACACACTCGAATGGAAAACGAAAGCAACAGTAGGTTAAGAGAATCAGCAGCCGATGCAAAAAAAAAAGTGTGTGCGAGGGAAAGAAAGGTGGGTAACCACACCAGCAAGCACACAGTCGCTCTCAACGAGTTCTCTTGTTCTAGAGAGTCTTCACTCTGCAACTGTAGAGACATTATTTCAGCTGCACATCCTACCCAATCCAGTGACAGTTCCCCCCTGGAGCTGTGGAAAACAACGATACCCACGTCTCGCAGCAGTACGGATTGTCATCGCAGCAGGGCTACGGCTCTCAGCTGTGTTCGACCTTCCTAAACAGGCCGCTTTATAGCCACTCCAGGCAAGCTAACAGTCACACGGTGGCATCCTCGGGCATTACTCAGGTGCACCGCCAGTGATCACACCACAGTCTGGAGTGGTGCACTGCAATCGCATCTACCTTTCGTCTCGCGTACGCAAGGTGCAAATGTGATTACTGCAACAGATTAGGGAAAAGTAACACCATCCGTCCATGGGCTGAGCACCGATGTACATAGCAATGCATCGCTATTGCACAGCTACGCAGTGAGTACTCAATATTTCCTAATCAAACACGGCTCTACCTTGGCATGGGAAAAAAAAAAAAGTTTGCTCGGCCTGCGAATAAAATGCGCAGTAGGCTCCTAATACATCAGGTTGAACCACACTCCGTAACCGAGCCTTCGGCAGGGACGCACCTTACCAAAGAGCACAAGGTACTCACTCGGCAAGTTGAAGTTTACAACGCGAACCGATGGGAAATGGGGGAAATAACTCGGTTGCATGCACAAGCGAATAAAAAGCAGGAGCCACGAAAGCTCAATTCGCGTTCCGATAGCTGAAAAACAGATCTGATCCGCTTTTCTTATGTTCTTCGGAGTTATCCCAGAGTCGAGGAGTGCAAGAGCCGCATGTCACCACTGTGCAGTGCCAAAACAAAAACAGAAGAAAAGCAAATGCAAAGGTAGGTCATAGGAGCCAAATCACACGCCAGATGTACATTCCTGCAGAATGCCCCAACGGTATTTTAAACGAAACAGACCAAGGCAATAGTATACTAGTAATTTCAGCTTCACGTAAAGGGTACCACCTTGCAGGTTAACAGCACGAGGTAGCGAAAAAGTGAGTGTTGATAGAAAGCCCAAAGCACAAGAGCTACTCTTTATACCCTGGGGGAAGGAAACACTGCAGAATGAACAATGAAACACCGATGGTAAACGCCAAACCACCCAAGAATATCAGTATAGCCCCTAGGAGGTTGTTTTTGCCTCCAATCCATGATCGAGTGGAGAGTTGCACGTACTTCCTAGAGGAATATTCCGCTGTTGGGTAATGTTCCGTGAGCTCAAAATAGTAATCACCGGCTGGCAAATCGACAGAAATAATACGGTAGTCTTTCACCACATTCGACAAAAACGCCATATTGGTCCAGACCATCAAATCCTCGTCAAGGCTAGATGGGATTTTGTGGCCGGGCTCATTGTAGTAGTAACCCTCTTTAAGGTATGGATCGGTAGATACCGGATCACCGCCTGCTCTCCACATAGGACCGTGGCCAGCAATATTCGCTGGTGCCTTGAATCTAGCTTTAACATCCTTTGAGAGAGCGATACCAGTTTTTTCGCACTTGTTGCCCTCCACCCTACTTGCTCCATCAAACGTGAAAGCGCCGCCGTCGCAGATGAGTGTGCCATCACTCTTAAACAAGGTGATACTATCGTTGAACATTGACCATGGAAATGCACCGCACGGACTGTAGTAGCCCGGGACAGAATCGCCAGTCGCTTCGCCAGGAAATCGGTACGGCTCGCACTGTTTTATTATTTCACTTGTACTACCTCGAAGCTGCTCATAGTCGATCGAGGAAGCGAACAGACGGTGATTTTGATAGAATGGTGAGAGGCGATACTGCATGTATATTGGAGCTGTTAGACTAGATGACAAGGAAAAATTAAGCCTCGTTTTGATGCCCGTAGATAAGACCGTGTTATTAAATGGAAAATCTACGGCAAACACACCAGTCGACCCTATGGAATGTTTGTAGTTGTTGATATGATCGTAGCGAAAAGAAAGCCTTGTCGTTCTACTCCCGCTCACAATCACGACGATGCCAAGTGGGAGAGAAACAATTGCAAGAACCATGAACACGATCGCAACAGACAGTGGCGAATGACGCACATAGATATGAGGCTGCCGCTGCTGCTCGACAGAATTTTTAGAGTGTGGTTTAGGGGGTAAAGATAACATAATTAAGCCAGCGATGAAGGATGACGAATGAAAAAGACCGGTAGGTAAACGCACTGCGGATTTGTCCGCTAACAGCACAAACAGCAGCCTGCTTTCTAGAGAAAAAAAAAGAAAAGAAACAGTGAAATATAGTATAGTGTTGTGTAAATAATAATCATTTTTTTTTTTGCGCTTTCATTGACCTTTTTTTTTTTTGTGATTCACAAATAAATTGATTGCTTTTGGTACGGGAGCAATGGACCAAGAAAGGTTTCTTCTCTAAACGAAGTCAACCAGCACAGAATTGAAACTTTATATAAACTACTGATATCTCAATCAACTCCAGCCGCCATCAATATTTCAGTTTTTGTTGTTTTTTTTTGTTTCTAGCAGTACTATATAAATCAACACCGTAAATACGTTCACGTCATCAAAATACAAGTATTTAGAGGAAAAAAGATTGTGCCCATTGGGGGAGTGTGAGGCTCTCTGATAGTTTACATTGCTGAAATGCTCCCGGAAAGAATGCGGGTTAAAGGGTTGTTCTAAAGTAGACGGTTTTATCGTTTTTCTCTCTGGCAACTACCACACCAGCGCGAAAAAAAGCTTCCTTGCTTAAAGTAAACTCGTTTGATGGTTTTGCCGTGCGTGAGTGCTCCGGGTTAGGAGCGTGGCACTCAATAATTCGGTCTACGAAAGCGACAAAATCTGCCGCTTCACGAGTTGGAGTCCAGTTGTCAACCAGCTCAAGCATTGAGTTGGCAAAGCCGCTGAACTCGACACCACCTTTTCCTTGAGAATCATACTGAAAATCCTCGAGAATAAACTGCGACGTGGCTGGCAAGATAGACATATCCTCGACCTCTAGAAGAATAAAATACAGCTGCTGTTGAAATTGCTTATAAACATCCTCAGACATCTTTCCACCACTGACAACACCAAGGCGGGTCCACAGCACCTCAAAACGCTCTAAAAGCTGAGACGATAGCAACACATCAAGCTTCATCTTCTCCATGATGCTGTCACCGAGCATGCAGTCAAAAATGCGTTCTACACGCACCCAGAGTTCCTTTCCACCTTTAGCATCGAACAAAGCCTCCAACAAGTAAGTGATTTTTCTTTTAGGCGAAGTAAATAAAGATGCGGAAGAACTAATAAGACTTGTGTACGGATGCCGCAGGCTTCCCAGGGAGCGATGTGAAAAGCTTAGGGTTCGCGGATTATGAATGAACACACGCTCCACAAGCTTGTCGACACCGAGTTTTCGCCCATCGCGGAACGCTTTTTCTTTGGACTTTCTACTTTTAACGGGCATTGGAAAATATACCAAGAAATGGTAGCACTTGTATCGTAATGGAATTATTTGAGGCGTGATTTCTTTTATTCTCCAGAGAAAAGAGAGAACTCTCAGGGGAGGAAAAAAAAGGTTGTAACATCACAACGTGAAAGGGAATAAGAAAGGGTACAGGAGCAGTTGAGGAGGCGAAATTTTGAAGTTATCACCGAAGGATATTTTAGTGTAACTTGTGAGTATTGCAATAATCACGAAAAGCGAAGCGATAAGAGAACATCAGTAAGAGAGGTCGGTGCTCTACTGTCGGTGAGTAGTAGTTGAATAGTCATTTAAAAAAAAAATAGATATGCTCTGCCTTTTGGAGCTTCTTAGAAGCAATTTATTCCATTGACATCAGCTTTCGCTTGATATTCTCTTTTCTGTTTTTTTGTCCACTTGATGAAGCATAGCTGCGGAAAAATGCACTTTTCGACGTCTACTGATAATTAAAAAATGGGGTTTCAACCCGAACTAGACCTGTCGATTCAATATCAATATGTTGAGAGTGAGCTGCAAAGAAATATATATATATATATATTACACGCAGAAAGAGCGCGTTGTCGGCGAGAACGTGAATCTAGAGTAAATTCACAAGAAAAAGCAGGCCCTTTAGCAAGAGCACGACGAAAGATACGATTTCTTTGTATTGTTCTCTCGGCTGAGTGGAGCACTTCCCTCGCGCTCTGGAAGGCTTGTTGAGCAAAGCGCGCTTTTGGCAACTTTCAGGAACGCTTCAGTGACAAACTCACCTGTAGCCGCAGATGTCTCAAAGTGGAACAGTGCATTCTGCTGTGCATACAATGATGCTTCATTATGCTGTACTGCGCGAATGTTATTTGATTTTGCCAAATCAATTTTGTTCCCGATGAGCATCACAATGATATCATCGCCTGCTAACTGTCGCACGTCGCTCAGCCATCGCGGAACATTATCGTATGAACTTCTATTGGTCACATCATATACGATAATGCAACCTGTTGCACCTCGATAATAACTCCTCGTGACTGACTTGTAGCGCTCTTGCCCGGCTGTATCCCAGATCTGCAACTTGACTTTTGCCTCCCCCAAGTCGACTATTTTGGCGCCATACTCAATGCCAATAGTCTGCGCCTGCTCTTCAGAAAAAGTATTCTCGATGAAGCGGTGCAGCAAGCACGACTTGCCGGAGCCGCTGTCACCGATGACGATGAGTTTCATCAGCTGTTGGTACTTCTCTGTCATGATGCCTTTTTTTTTTCAAAAGTCTTCTAGTGTATAGAAAACATATATGTTTAAAAATACACCTGCCGGCGAGGGAGGTAGAACTTGAGTAGTTAGGAGCAGAGGATACACTTTTTCTGTTATGTCCGAGTAACAGCAATTGGCACGATCGTAAAGGGTTATAGAAAATAGGGTTTATAAGGGGGAAAATGAGACCAGGGCATGATTAGACGAGGAGGCGATTCAAAAAGAAAGAGGTTAATGTGTAGCACTGTAAATCTCCTCGTACTGGGGGTTTACGGCTCAGCAAGGAAGAGTATAACGATTCAGCGCAACTGCCTTCGTTATTCCCAGAAAAAGAGCACCGCCTTCATTTTGCCTATTGAGTTAGCTATGAACGTCTTCCGCAATCACCTGGATGACGTCTGCTGCTACCTCAGGTCTTTATTTCGCGAATTCTACAGCATGAAGGTTTCGAACGATATTCAATAGAGCACACAACCTGATCTGAAACTAGCTTGCTTCACTAAACAACCAAAAGGTCATTGGTGATGAGGTTCTTTTTGGAGACCTGCATTCGGTAAGAACATCTATGTGGCGAATAAGATCACCTATCAAGGTGCATGCACTCATTCCACTGGATCTAGTATCTAAGCAAAAAACATGTGGGAAAAGAGTTCCCCTATCGCTCCCCCGCCCCCTCCTTCGGGGAAAAGTGGTGGTCGTAACCACATCCATTCCAGTGATTACGTGGGTTGTTCCCATATTCATATGTTCCCCAAACTTCTCAGCGTTTGGTCACTCTTGCCCTTTTTCCGAAGAGGATACTTCTTAGCGCAAGGCGCCTAACGACCACGCACCACCTTCACATAGTTGAAATCGGGGTACTGTGAATGACCCGACGGTGAGGCCCTGGGTTTTACTTGAACAGACCGGCTCTCTACCATCAACAAATTTGTGACCCCCCCCTTCTTTTTCTCTGGCAACGTCGGAGAGGATGCCACCGTAACCCACCTATTCTGAGGGTTGCTCACGGCAGTGTGAGTCGCCTAGGAAGGGGGGGGGTTAAAGATTGCTGCAAGGAGTCTGTTGTAAGACGGTGTGAAGATGTCAACGAGATTTGCGGTGGGTGCTTTGCACAGAACACCGGGCGACATTGTTCTGACTGAGAAGAGCAGGTTTTTTCCAATGTATGAGGAGATCATAGAAAAATGACGCTGACGAGCTACCGTAAAGGTCTCCGTCATACCACAATACAAAAAATGAAAGGTTACCGCCCCCGCAATTAGGTAGGCACATCAGAATTCAAAGCTATACATCGGTTTACGACAATTCAAGATTATGCGGCAGAGTTGAAGTGACTGAAGTTTGGAAGAGGCCGCTGAAATGTTTTTTTTTGCGTTCCTTCAAAGTGGGTGACCGAGGGAATTGGGAGAAATAATATACAGATGTATATATATTATTTTTACACGTATGTCTCTATTTTATTTTTTCTCACTAGCTTAGATTCAATGCTTTGATGCGCCGTGAGGTGATCAGAATCCAGGACCATCAACCAGACCCTTTTTTTTTTTTACCAAGCAATGAGGATTTGGATAGCCCAATGTTCCATGGAAACATTAAGCGGACGGCTGTTAACTACGTTCTCTTTACAGAGAATCTTTCAGGACCTCTCGAGAAAATTTGGCAATCGTGTAAGAATGCTTAAAAAATAAAAAATGATGGTTATACCCTTTTTTTTTCTCATGGTGTGTATTGTTTGTAGACATGTGTTTTTTTTGATGGTAGGGCTCCACTTCCTAAAATATCTTCTCTCTTTATACTCCCTTTAGCTGATATTCGTCCACCATAGCTTGGCGTTTGAGTAACAGTATTCTTTTTCTGGAAGCACCCGAGAAATGAATGCCTCTCGTTCCGCTAAACTGGATGAGCATAATGCGTTGCGTAGTACCCGTAACGTCTCATTTCATCCGGAGTCTAACTTTCATGAACAGCACAATGTTGCGTCACAGCGATTGTCGCAGCCGAGTGAGCAAGGTTGCGAATCTCGAGAAAGTAACTCGGGATATACAGCACAGGACGGTGGGAACACTTCGAGCGAAGGTATCCGGAGATATTATTACAAGCGTCTTCACAGGTTTTACGCCAAGTACAATCCGCAAAAACTCTGCAATGTTGAGAAACTTTTGCATGATTGTCGCGGTGAGGAGGAACAGCTTTTTGCAATCTTGGTTGGCAAGTATGGCCAAGAACCGGAGGACGACGGTACAATGGAAAGTAACGATTCGGTTTTCTCCAGTGAAAGCGAATCTGTGATGCATTACTCTGGAACAAGGCAGCGATTTCCGAAACGAGTAAAACCAGAAGAAGGGAATACGGATTGTGAAACACCCTACTGGGCAGGAGCTTCCTCTCTGATAACTGAGCGTGATTTGCTTGCACTTTTACAAAACTTGGAGACACAGAACGCTGAACTTCAAAAGTGTTACATTGGTGTTTTTGCCCAGCATCCAAGCGAATGCTGGAATGGGATGACATATATTACACGTGCGGAGGGCATCGCGCCAGCTGACACTCTCTTTCTTGGACACGTCTGGGTTGGTACTCTTGGCAGCGGTAAAACGCTCGTTCATGAGGGCAAAAAATTTCATCGGACCTCGCTTTACTGCACAGAGGAATGCCAAAGAAAGGGCAATCATGAACGATGGCGACTTTCTGTTTATCGTAGCGATCTAAATTACTTGATTTTGCTGCGCACAGTTTGGGACCCTGTCGTAGTACCTGAACCCCTACCCCTAAATCGATCTAACCTGTCAGAGCGCGAGTTGCACTCCTCTTGCGACGCACCTCCTACGCGACTTTCCAGCATGAGTTCGTTCGATTCTGCTGGCAGCAGCGGTCGGCAACCACTTCAGCCGCAGCAAATTCAGCAGCGGTCGGTGACTGTTGCTCTTTCTCACTTTACAAAAATTGTCGAGGATGTAGAATCGCGTATAATGACGCGTCTTGACGTCCTGGAAAGAAGAATTGTCCATCTCGAAAATACTTTACTGTAGCGTATAACTTCTCCAGTTCTGCTTCCTTAATTATTGATCCTTCATGAGCTCATGTGAGACGAATCGCATCAGTAAGTTGTCTCCGGCACCACTCCTTCCTGTTTGTCAAACACGCGCTTAGAATGCCACCAGAGGAAAAGAAGTTAGACTCCTAAAGTGTTCTTCACTTTTCACGATGTGTTTTTCAAACCCCGGAAACCCATTTTTTTCTATTACGCTGGAGGGGCACCCTACGGTTTTCTGAGACCCCTGCAAGGTTGCTGGTTCTGTCAAGCGACTATGTTGTATACCTTATCGTTCCTTGAAAATGCTGAACACATCACTTTTTCCTCCCTGGATTTATGTTTCCCGTCGGATATCGGTAAATACACACTAGCGCATCAAATCCCCGAAAGGCAGTTTTGAAGACGCACACACACGTACGCACACACGCACATAAAGTCACTGCTGTCAAAGTTTTTGTCGGATCCTTGCGCGCACCAATGAAGATAACAATCGCAACCAAAATGGTCGGCTTGTCAGTCTTCGATAGCACAGCCGAGTACAACACCAATGATCAGTTATATGCTGTTATTCATCATATAAAACGGCATCATGGGTCAACAGTTTCACAGATTCGCTTATGGAAGTCAAAAGTGGAGCCGACAACAATTCTGCGGGATCCTTTGCAGCTGTTGTCTAGCATTTTCGCCAGCGAGGATGAAGGCTTCGATCCCTCTCTACAGCACGTCATTTACTACGATTTCAAGCCTGGAGAGGGCGAGTGTGCCATCCTTGATGTCAAAGAGCTCTGACTCGTAAACGTTTCTTTTCCAAACACAGTTGTTTACTTGTCGAGGTCTCTTTGTCAAAGCGGCTTTGTTGCTACTTGTGCAACATTTGTCGCTGCATTTATGCAGGTGGTTTAGTGCGTTCTCTTTACGCATATCTCCTTTCTCTTAGGCAAGCCTACAAGAGGAAAATGTTTGATTTTTTTTTTCACCTATAGCGCCTGTCTGATGGATTTCTCACACATATGGTACTATTTCTTTTATGATATGTCTGAAAAGATAAGAGATATCTAGCCCTTCGACTTGCCAATGCCATTCTGATATTCTTGCTTGGCTGGCAATATATTTTTTCAGTTGTCTTCGTCCACCGTCTGTTTTTTTTTCGTACAACAAAAAAAGGTTTCATCAACTTCTTTCTTTGCGCATTCGTAATAAGGGTGCAAGTCTCAGTGTTGATTAGTTCATATCTACCTGGTGGTCCCTTCTACTAAATGGGAGGCGATGGGCAGGCGTTAGCGAACAAGCGTTCGCTTCTCCAGAGGTCCAGAGTGTATGCCACTGCTGCTGACCTGGATTCAGATGAGTCAAAAGAGAAAACAACGCAAAGGTCTCGAACGTTAGAGAGGTGGAGTCACTGTGCACTTTCCATGCAGGCACTAGAAGCCCCACTAGTGTTTGATGCTGCTGGTGATGTCTTTTCGAAACAAAGTGTCCTTGATTACCTGCTCGCTCGGAAGAAGTGTGGTGACGGCGCCCTTGAACAGGACAGTACGTCTATTAAAAAACTCACCGATGTGAGAGAGATCACCAACGATGTAAATAGCGATGGGAGCGTCTGCTGTCCGATAACAGGCTACTCGACAGCGTCAGGAGTACACTCGTTTATTGGGTTCTGGGGGTGCGGCCACGTTGTATCTGCTTCGACACTAAAGAAATCGGAAGATAGCAAGTCGCAGATCGACGTCGAATGTCCTCTTTGCGGTCTCAGCTCCTTTTACGCTCGCCTTATTTGCGAGGATGCTGACGATGCCAAGAACCAAAGGAAATATCTGCGACATTCCTTGAAAAAAATTCGAAAGCGAGTACGAGAGGAGGACCTAGATTGATTTCTGACAACGAGATGTGCGCTGTAGTGTTTGTGGCTAAAAAAGCTGTTTTCGACTCTTCATCCTGAAAGAACTACCGGTTAAACTTGAGGTGGTCAACAAAGATGATTAGTATTGACACACCTTTGAGGAATGAAAGTTGTTTTCCCTGAATTGTAATCTTCAATATACCCTCCAGCGGCGAATCTGTTTCGTCACGTCGCCACCTATAAAGCACGCTCTCTAGCGTACAGGGAAGCATTGTTTCAAAAGACCCCAAACATCCGCTCCGGGTTTCAGTTTCTCCCTAATTCTAATGACTC
Organism: Endotrypanum monterogeii; assembly: GCA_000333855.2. Lineage (NCBI taxonomy): Eukaryota > Euglenozoa > Kinetoplastea > Trypanosomatida > Trypanosomatidae > Endotrypanum > Endotrypanum monterogeii. Next base: position 171,633 of record CM007316.1, on the reverse strand, counting down.
CAAACGGAAACGTGCGGAAGAAAATGGGCAGGATCACCTCTGTTACACCCAACGAAGATTATTGGTCACATTACCAATGTGTTTATACCGCTTATAAAGTTGACTACATTTCTCGAACCTAGGGGTGCGGAGTGCGGCACTCTAGGATAGCAGCGACTGAGCGGCAACCGCCTCACGTGAAGGAGGCAGGGGGGATGCTGAGCGGACTAGTGAGGCGGAAACCGTCCTCACTCAATTGTGCAGCTGTGTCTTGCCCCCCTTTGAGTCCTGGCGCCAGTGGGTGAACGGCGTTGTCGACGTGCTGCTGCCTTCGACCCCACTGAGGTTGTGGTATCCCCGCCCCCGCTACAGCTCACGTCCCACCCTTTTCCTTGAGGACGACTGAGCTGCCGTGGTACGCGATAGTCTCTTCGGAATTAACTGATCGATCGAGAGTCGTTGGGAAGAGTCATCCCACATGGCGGGTTGGGCATTCCGGAAATGAGGTGGTCATGTGCATCCCACTCGCACGGTACGGGCCCCTTCTTGGGGTAAAATGTATCGCGCTGACCCCCATGCCACCTTCGGGGCGGCGAGACGCGAGCTCCTTGCGCCTAGGCACGCGCCTGTACAGCGGACCCTTCTGCCGTCTGTCCCAGCTACGCACCCGACAGACGTGCGGGCTTCGAGGGAGGGCGAGGGGCGCCCTTGGTGCCATGGGCTCTCAACGGTGTCCCGGCTGTTGCATCACGCACAGGTGGAGGCGATCTAGGCCCGCCTCCCTTTCTCCTCCTCTTCCGTCCTCTCGCACGACAGTTTGGAAGGCCGGAGGGGGGGAGGGGAGGGAGCGGCAGACCCACCCGTCTGATGACTACATTGCCTTGAAAGAGGCGCGGTCAGGCAAACATGCGAGCTCCATGTACACAGGCTGCGAACCACGGCTGACGTGGTGGGGGCCGTGCAATGCAAAGCACCCAGGGGTGTAAGGGGCGAGCGTGATGGATGGCGGGGGCACGAGGCAATCCACGCCAGCCCAATCTGTTGTGCGCGAGCGTGTGGAGTGCGCAGCATCTGCTGTCTCCGACCGAGTGGGTTGGTGTGTCCTGGCGGCGCTAAAGCCGACGAGGACGCTCCGAACGCTGTCGTCCAGTGCTGCTGGCTCCAACGTATGGGGTCTGGGCACGACCTGGCGGGACGCCGGGGACCGGGGTGCGCGATGGCACGGTGTCGCGTGCAGGCAGGGCAGAGGGCCTCGGACAGCGCGAAGCTGGTGCACGGCCGCTTCCTCCTCACCATCGCCCGGTATTCATGTAGACCTGGCCCCCCAACCGTCTCCGCGACAGATTGCCACCGCGTGTGTGTTCGTCCAAGGACCGTGAGCGCTGCCGGTACCAGACCATGGCATGCTGTCTGCCCAGCCGCGCCTGACGCCGTTCGCGCCGAACGCATCAGGAAGAGATCAGGAAGCGTCGACAGAGAGCCCGTTATCCCACGAGTCATTTCGACGGCAGGCGGCCTGTGCTACACCGCCAGGATGTCGCAGCGGTGCTGCAGAGCCAGATGGGCTGTGGTTGTTTAACGAGAAACCAGCTGACGTAGTCAGTATAATATGTTAGAAAATATAAATGTTGGGAGAAGTTATTCCTCTGATCTCTTGCGTGTCGGAGCATTTTATGAGAGGTTCCAACTGGGCGTGTCCGCTCGAGTTTGGTTCTCTGTGATTGTACTCGCGGTTCTCCTTCAAACCCTGCACCTTTTTATTTTCTTCACTTACGGGGCTTGCTTGCTAAGATGGCATGTACATACGAAGCTACACATTAACTAGACACCAGAGGGTTCACATAGCAGTCAAGGAAAAGCGCGTTGCCACACGTTCACGAGCCATTTTACTATATGTATTTGGTTTGTTTTCGCGCTTAGACTCTAATAGACTCGACAGGATTCGTGAAAATGACCGAGCGGTCTTGGTGCCCATCTGGTAACGCACAGGCGTATCTGAGACGTCTGTCAAGCTCCAAACATGCTGGCGTTTTAGAGGATCAAGAACAAATTCGGCATGACCCGTTCTCGGCGAAGCGGGATGCCTGCGTTGCCGCAAATAACGATGTTTCAGCTAATGAGATAGCTGGTGCGTTGACGGCCTCTTTTCAGCGGCTATTTCATCGCTTCGACGCAGCCCTCGTGTGCTCTAATGCGAACCGTTCCTTGTGGTTTCCGCAGTTTGCTTATATCAAGCCCTTTGTCAAAGATTTTGTACTGGGAGAAGGCGCTGTAGTGTGCCTCTCTGTAGGGTCCATCGGGCAGACACGCATCAGTTCATCCCAGCTGGCGATTCCCTCCAACAGTCTTGACGAATTCCTCTCTCTTCTGGCACGTCGCTCAGCTGAAACAAATGGACCGTCGGCATCCGTGCCGGTGTCGAGGCTTATTGCGTTGCCGTGCCCCGACACTGTTGCTTCTTTGGGTGAGATTCTCGGGTCACTCATGAGTAGCAAGCCAGTGATGGATCATCTGAGCACATTGGCTGTCTGCGGATCGTCGTCAGCAAAGATCGACACGGTTCTTGCTGAATTCCTCAACGCTGCAACAAAACTTGAGGAATTGTCTCTCGTGAACTGTTCCCTCGAGAATACGGTCACGCCACTTATGGAGGCTCTGAAGGGAACAGAAATCAAAAGCCTAAGCCTTGAGCAGAGCAGCATTGGGTTCGGCTCTGCGGACACAGACTTTGAAGGCCTCACTCAGGCATTCTGCGAAGCTGTGAAGGTGAGCAAGTTTCTTACTAGCCTAAATCTTTCCAACACAAACCTCAACTCGAATTTCGTTCTTGCTCTCATCGATGCGCTTATAGAGTCCGATACTAAGTTGTTGCCTGAGGAGTTGGGCGAGGACGCTCCTGAGGAAACAGAGTGGACCCTTGAGGGGCGGGTCAAAACCGCTCTCTTCATTGGTGGCATTAATCCAGAGGACAGCAACGCTTCCTTCACTGACGACGTCGATGTCGATGACCATGAAGGAGATGCTTTCTCATCTGTGGAATCTAGCGAGAAGGAAGAAGGGGAGAGCAGTGCAAGCGACGATGCGAGTGATGAGGAAGAAGAAGGTGGTGATACAGAAGACGAAAATGCCTCCGAAGGGGGAGAGGAGGAGGAGGGGGAGGAGGAGGAGGGGGATGAGGAGGAGGACGAAGAGGAGGCCATCCAAAGGGCCAAAGAGCAGCGGCAGCGTGCCCGGAAGGAAAAAAAGGAGCGGGAGGCCCAGGAGAAACGCTTCCAGAAGCAGGTGCGGGCGCTTCTTCGCAGTGAGGTACAGGTGCGTAGAACAATGACTCGGGAGTACTGTCAAGAGCTCCAGAGAGTCGTGACTGTCAATAGCAACTCCATCGTCGGTCGTCGGGCCGTTGAGAGGCAGCAGAAGAAGGAGGCGTACTGCAGCCGTCGAAGTGGTTGGTCACAACTGGAGACACTGGTGCTCCGTGGTAACCAGGTCGGGGACCGTGGATGCAAGAAGCTTGCCCTTGTCCTGCGCGATGAAGTGCCGTTGTCGACGGAGGAGGTGGTACAGCGTCAGGAGGTGATGGATGGTATGTGGGAAGGCTTCGGAGCGGAGCTGGGTGCCGCCCGCAGTGCCATTATCAGAAAAGAGGGGAAGGCGTTACAGGCTCTGCTGTGCATGTTGCAGCGCGAATCACCGGCTTTGGTCGCTACTCGCAGTACAAGCGTTTCCGCAGCTCTTTCGGACGCTGGCGAAGAGGATGAGTACGCCAAAGAGGCACCGCTTGTATTGCTCACAAATGTGGAGCAGCCCAGGAGTAGTGGCGCTTTCGATGACGGCTCAGCGTCAGATGTCGATGACGGCTCAGCGTCAGATGTTGATGGCGATGTCGACACCTCTGGCGAAGTTTCCCTTGAGGAGAAAAAAAAGTGGCAACAGTGGGTCGCCGAAGCACTCCCACACACGTCAGTTGCCCCTACTAAGAAGGGTATGTCCACTCTTCGCGTTATCGATGTAGGTAGCTGCAACATCAGCCGAAAGGGAGTACAGGCTCTGTCAGAGGTTCTTAGAGCAAATAAGGTGCTAGAGACGTTTTCCTTGCGCCATAACCCGATAGGCTCCAGGGCACCAGGGAGGCGGCACCAGAGCACGGAGGACGACTCTTTGACCTTTCCCGAATTCGCTGAGTTTGCCGGGATGCTCTCCACTAACCGCACTCTCTGCCATTTGGATATAGGCTACTGCCAGCTGAGCCCGAGCGATGTGCGGGCTTTAGCCGAGGCACTCTGTCAGAACACTTCCATGGTGACCCTAAACCTAGAGGGAAACCAGCTCAGTGCCGACGAGGCCTATCAGCAGCAGAAACACGCGCACTCGTACCTGTATGAGTTATGGATGGCTGTGGCACGGCCAGGAAGCGCTTTACGTCACCTTAATATGGACCACAACGACCTCGCTGCTTGCTTGTGGCAAGAGGAGGTGGCAGCATTGGCTGCTGTATGCGGTCAGCTCACGTTTCTCTCACTCTCCCATGTTGGGTTACGACTTCGACACCTCCAGACCTGGTCTGAAGCTCTGCCGCCGCCCGACACATCTTACACCCCTTCGGTGCGTATCCTGCACTTGGCTCGCAACGAGCTCGCCTCTGAGGCCGATTGTGCGGCACTGGGGTTGCTGCTGCGACACTTCACCGCGCTTGAAGAATTGTCGTTGGAGGAGCATCCTCTGCTGGGCTCAGCGGGGATGGCTGCTGCGCTGGAATATCTTCCAACCACAATGCGACGGCTCAACTGCACCGCCACTGGCCTGACCACCCCCCTGGTAGGTGCTGTACAGAACACAGTGTTACCAGCTGCAGTGGCAGAGCAGCTCACGTGCTTGCTGCTTGGAGACGTCGAAACACCAACAGTAGAGGGGCTTGGCGAGTGGGTAGCTTATGTAAAAGCGGCTGCTTCACAGCAGCTTCAATTTCTTTCCCTTTGGGCCCGTGGGATGTCGGAGAGGGTGGATGATGTAATGCCGCTTCTACTCGACTTGACGCAGGCGTGTCCATCGCTGCTGCAAGTAGATGGCGGTTTTCAGCCATCTTTCCACGCCTCCACTACTGCCAGTAGGTGCTTCGAGGAAATGGAGCTGCTACTTTTTCCCAGACGTATGCAGTTCGCCGCGTTGCAGAGTGAGGTCTAGCTGAAGCGACCGTAGTGACACTCGATTTATGAGCGTACTACATGAGAATGAGTGCAGTCAACAATATGTACAATAATGTCCAGTCATATATATTTTTTCATTCCTCAGTGTGGGATGCGATTTTCTTTTGACTAGAGTACTCGGAGCCACCAAACAAAGAAACCACAAAATGACTTTGCATATGCATAGCGCGAGCACCCACATACATTCCCACTCATGCAGGTCCACAGGCGCCCTCTTCGTATGTCCTCTTTTGTTTTTCTTTTATTCTTCTGGACAGGTAGCAATATTTGCTCCCTAAGAGAACTAGGAGATGGGCGCGTGGACACGTGCGTCACGAGGGTCATCCTAGTGTGTGGGAGTGCGCTCTGTATTTCCCATCAAAACTTTTTCATGGCAGTTTTGCACGAGACTTCTTTGTGCTTCGCATTACGGTGTAACTGCAGGCGGATTACGAAAATTTCATGAAATGGAGAGACATTCTCTTCCTCTAATTTCGATTTACACGAGGCTTTGGATATGGGGCGTTTGTCTGCGGCTTCTCTCTTTCGCAGAGTGGCTGGTTTTACGGTACAAGCTTACAATTCTCCTCCGCCACCTTTCTTATTTTCGTTTCCTCTCTAAATGCCTTTCCTCTGTCCTTCAGTTGATTCCATCCTCCTCCTCATTTTGGGACGGGAATCTCAGAGAGACTAGTCGCAGTCACACAAAGAAGACACAAGCGCACATCAGAACGACCCCCCCCCCCAACAACAAAAAAAAAGAAGTGACGCAGCGGCTGTACTCAACAACTGAAGCAGAAAAAAAAAAAGTGCTTTCTTCACTGAATAGTCAGAGTGCTTGTCTTCCGTTTCAGCTTTTCCTTGGTGCACTCCTTTGTCTTGGCTTAGAGCAATACTAGAGTATTTTTCAGTCCTACATTGGTTAGTCGAACTTGGCATCATGGCTGGAGGCTGCACTCAGGTGACCCTCAGCAATGGGGTGCAGGTGCCTCAGCTCGGTATCGGTACCTGGGAAGCGAAGGATGAAGAGGTGATGCAGAACGTTGAATGGGCCCTCAAAGCCGGCTACCGTCACATCGACACAGCACATTACTACAAGAATGAGAAGGGCGTTGGCCAGGGTATTCGCGAGAGCGGTGTGCCACGCTCTGATATCTTCCTCACCACTAAGCTGTGGAACTACGACCATGGATACGACAACACTCTCGCTGCATTCGAGAGGAGTTGCCAGGAGCTGGGAGTGGAGTATGTGGATCTGTATCTTATTCATTGGCCAGGTCTCAATCGCTCCTACATCGAAACGTGGCGTGCCTTCGAGAAATTATACGAGATGAAGAAGGTGCGCGCGATTGGTGTGTCCAACTTTGAGCCCCACTGCCTGGACGACTTGCTGGCGAATTGTCGGATACCGCCCATGATCAATCAGGTAGAGATGCATCCTCTTTTCCAGCAGAAGGCGCTCCGTGCGTACTGCGCTGAGAAGAATATCGCCGTGACGGCATGGAGGTCACTGGGCAAGGGCTCTTTTCTGTCAGAGCCTCGCCTCATGAAGCTTGCGGAAAAGTATCAGAGATCTGTAGCGCAGGTCATTATTCGCTGGTTCATTCAGCTCGGGGTCATCGTCATCCCCAAATCCAGCAACGAGGAGCGTATCAAACAGAACTTTGACGTCTTCCACTTTGAACTTGCACCGGAGGACATGCGGGCAATGGAATCGATGGACGAGAGCGCGCGTATCGGAGGTCACCCAGACACTTTCTTTCCCACCGAGCGCCAGTGAAAGGAAAGGGGGTCGGGATCGGGGTAAGGCTTGTCCCGATTCCTTGCCCTGACGCGTGTCGCTGCTCTTTAAGTAGCTCGTTGAGATGGGTGCGTAACTAAATCCAAACGTCTTGAGTTGTGTACAGTAGACTACGCGTATTCGTGGTGTGCACGCTTGTGACTTCCCCTCCCTCGCTTTCTCCCCGGTTTCTCCTTCTGATATATAGCGGGTCCTATGGCGCGGCGTACAGGGGTGAGCATCAAATAAACTAAAAGCAGGAGTATATATTATAGGGGACGACCTAAAGGATTGTGATGATGGCAAGCAAATTGATATGTTGCTCCTTGGCATCTTCCCAGTGTTGCAGCACTTGTAGTTCTGAGAAAAATCGAAAAGAAAAAGTGAACATACTTCCTGTCGATATTTTCTATTTATTTCTACACCATGTGCACATACATACACTGACGGTATTGTCTGTGAAAGGGAGATGGCCTGTACTAGTTGCAGCAGCAACAACATGAGTAGCGACATGGAAGAAGATTTAGTATATACATACATTTGCAGTTTTCCCCACGGGGACGGTTCACCTTTTCACAGTTTTCGTGTTTTTTTCTCTTGCTTGATGTACAGGGAGGTGTATTGGTGAAAGCATGAGGACTGAAGTTTTATTTTTCGTTGTAGGGACTTCTCATGGAGGGTGCACCTTTATTCTCTTCTCTTTACAACACAAGCATCTGAGCCATGGCCTACCTGGCTAGAAGAGAACATCAAAAAAGACATCTACTATTCATGTTTACCCCAGTGATTATGTTAGAGGCCCCCCTCTTCCTGCTGCTGCTCTCACTTGTCGTCACCGTTTTGCCGTTGACTCTACATTTCTCGAACCTAGGGGTGCGGAGTGCGGCACTCTAGGATAGCAGCGACTGAGCGGCAACCGCCTCACGTGAAGGAGGCAGGGGGGATGCTGAGCGGACTAGTGAGGCGGAAACCGTCCTCACTCAATTGTGCAGCTGTGTCTTGCCCCCCTTTGAGTCCTGGCGCCAGTGGGTGAACGGCGTTGTCGACGTGCTGCTGCCTTCGACCCCACTGAGGTTGTGGTATCCCCGCCCCCGCTACAGCTCACGTCCCACCCTTTTCCTTGAGGACGACTGAGCTGCCGTGGTACACGATAGTCTCTTCGGAATTAACTGATCGATCGAGAGTCGTTGGGAAGAGTCATCCCACATGGCGGGTTGGGCATTCCGGAAATGAGGTGGTCATGTGCATCCCACTCGCACGGTACGGGCCCCTTCTTGGGGTAAAATGTATCGCGCTGACCCCCATGCCACCTTCGGGGCGGCGAGACGCGAGCTCCTTGCGCCTAGGCACGCGCCTGTACAGCGGACCCTTCTGCCGTCTGTCCCAGCTACGCACCCGACAGACGTGCGGGCTTCGAGGGAGGGCGAGGGGCGCCCTTGGTGCCATGGGCTCTCAACGGTGTCCCGGCTGTTGCATCACGCACAGGTGGAGGCGATCCAGGCCCGCCTCCCTTTCTCCTCCTCTTCCGTCCTCTCGCACGACAGTTTGGAAGGCCGGAGGGGGGGAGGGGAGGGAGCGGCAGACCCTCCCACCTGATGACGACATTGCCTTGAAAGAGGCGCGGTCATGCAAACATGCGAGCGCGATGTACACAGGCTGCGAACCACGGCTGACGTGGTGGGGGCCGTGCAATGCAAAGCACCCAGGGGTGTAAGGGGCGAGCGTGATGGATGGCGGGGGCACGAGGCAATCCACGCCAGCCCAATCTGTTGTGCGCGAGCGTGTGGAGTGCGCAGCATCTGCGGGCTCCGACCGAGTGGGTTGGTGTGTCCTGGCGGCGCTAAAGCCGACGAGGGCG
>CM007316.1:111040-162667 GCA_000333855.2 Endotrypanum monterogeii | reverse complement strand
CGAACGCTGTCGTCCAGTGCTGCTGGCTCCAACGCATGGGGTCCGGGCACGACCTGGCGGCACGCCCGGGACCGGGGTGCGCGATGGCACGGGGTTGCGTGCAGGCAGGGCAGAGGGCCTCGGACAGCGCGAAGCTGGTGCACGGCCGCTTCCTCCTCACCATCGCCCGGTATTCATGTAGACCTGGCCCCCCAACCGTCTCCGCGACATATTGCCACCGCGTGTGTGTTCGTCCAAGGACCGTGGGCGCTGCCGGTACCAGACCATGGCATGCTGTCTGCCCAGCCGCGCCTGACGCCGTTCGCGCCGAACGCATCAGGAAGAGATCAGGAAGCGTCGACAGCGAGCCCGTTATCCCACGAGTCATTTCGACGGCAGGCGGCCTGTGCTACACCGCCAGGATGTCGCAGCGGTGCTGCAGAGCCAGATGGGCTGTGGTTGTTTAACGAGGGGAATTGTTGATTTGCCCGTGGGGGGGGGGTAAGGATATGAGCAACGGTATGTTCTGGTGCATTTTTCTTTTGGAATTTATTTTTTGCTGTTTGTCTTGGAGAGTTGGATATATTTTCCAGCGCACCCTCTTCTTTATCTCACGCATTATTTTTGCGTAGTTTTTATCGTCACCTCTTTGTGGATTCTCCTTCTTGTCCTTGTTGGCGTTCGTCGGAGGAAGGGGCCCCCTTTTTTGTTAGGGAAAGTTCATTGGATACGCAAGATGGAGGAGAGACAACGAAGGGGACAGCTTGTGTGGATGTAAGGGAGCTCGTTCGAATTTTGTTTGTCACCGTATATATTTTCAATGTCTACTCTGCATCTTGTCAGGAAGGAGTTCAAAGGGAAGTTGCTTTTCGTGATACAAGAGCACGTCATCATAGATATTCTGGCTCACATATTTTATCGGGAATATCCTTATGTGTAGGTGGATCGTGCCTCTCCAGAATGTGGCTGGAAATATGCTGCGGGTACTCTGCTGTTCTCCTGATTTGCCGGTCTAACCACGTCCCTGCACCATGTCTGGCGCTGCAGCATTTCTGTCTCACCTTTTTCGAGTTTCTGCTTCCACTTTTTCTTGACCATTACCTACCTCCACTTTCGCGCTTTACTTATGCAAAAATAAAAATAAAAAATATACAAATTTAACAATATATAAATAAATAAATAAATATATATATATATATATATATATTTGCATGTACACATATGCACAGCTAGTTCCAAATGGCTGACGCTCAACCTACTGAGAACCCTGTGGTGGAGGCTCCCCGCGCTGAGCGCGGTTTCGGGCGTGGTCGTGGCGGACGTGGTCGCGGCGGCCGTGGTCGTGGCCGTGGGGGCCCTGGTGAGGAGAAGGAGTGGGTTCCGTGCACCAAGCTGGGCCGCCTCGTGAAGGCGCACAAGGTCACCTCTCTGGAGGAGATCTTCCTCTTCTCGATGCCCATCAAGGAGCACCAGATCGTTGACACCCTCATCGCCGAGGGCCAGCTTCGTGACGAGATGATGAAGATCTACCCCGTGCAGAAGGCTACATCAGCCGGTCAGCGCACACGCTTCAAGGCCTTCAACGTCGTGGGAGACGGCAACGGCCACATCGGCATTGGCTCTCGCGTCGGCAAGGAGGTGTCGCTGGCGATTCGCGCCTCGATGATTGCAGCCAAGCTCAACATCGTGCCGGTCCGCCGCGGCTACTGGGGTAACAGGATCGGTGAGCCTCACACGATTCCGATGAAGGTGACCGGCAAATGCGGTTCCGTCGCCGTCCGCCTCGTGCCCGCGCCCCGCGGTACAGGTATCGTTGCTGCCCCCGTGCCGAAGAAGATCCTTGAGTTCGCCGGTGTCGAGGACGTGTACACGAGCTCTTGTGGCAAGACACGCACCCATGGCAATCTGATCATGGCCACCTTCTACGCCCTGCGCAAGACCTACGGCTTCCTCACCCCCGATCTCTGGGCGGACACGGAGCCCAGCCGCGATCCGACAGACGAGCACGCCGAGATGCTTGCCGAGAAAGCTGCTGCGTGAGGTGTACACGAGCTGTGCACTCCATGCCAATTTGGAATACGTTGCAGATTTTGTTCTTTGTAGCATTGGTCGCTCACCTTTTCTGGTTGCACCGGAAACGAAAGGGCCCTTCGCGCTTTTTTCCTTTTTTTTCGTTTTTCTATTGTTTCAATCAGTCAAATCAAGTGACGGCGCAATGAGTGGCACGGGCGGGGGGGGGGTTGTGGGAAATGCGGGATGCGCGGGCGCTGTGTTTCTCCCTCCGCAGCGGGTTTTCTCACTGATGGCGATGGGGGGGGGTCAGGAGGGGTAGAGAGGGGTACAAAATGGAATGCCGTTGCTCACTGATTCGTATACGCGGATGAGCACGCTATTGTTTCGAGTATGATTCCTTTCTGCCCTAGCGCTGCCTGAACCCAGGTGTTGAGAGTACACAAATGTCTCGGCCTCGCTCATGTCATATTTGAGCAATTCACGGGATACGTACTACTACACTTCTCTCTGTTACGTGTCTTGAATAATTCTTTTTATAATTGTTCCCCTCATCCTTCCATCATCTTGTCTGTGGTTCACTCCTTTTTTTTTCCTGTCGCATTTACGGACGGGCTTCGTTTTTTTCTGCGGGAGCGAACGTCACATTCTTGACCTCTGCACACACCTACACACACACACACACACACACCTACATTTTCCGTGGTTTCCTTAATACATACCTTTTGCGTCCCATTCCTTTTTTCTCCCCCCCCGCACTGGGCTCACTATCACAACGGTGACAGCGTATTTTCCGCGCCAGAAAAGCGAAGAGACGGGCCCTGGGGGCGAATCACACTCGTAATAATCCATTATAGCATCATTCTTCATCTGCATCATTTCAGGACATAAGTATCTCCCACCGATTTTTTCTTTTTTTTATGCCTAGCCGTCAACCACCTACTGCCTATTAACAACCACACAGCCACAACAACAAGTGCAGTAACGCTGGAGCACGTTCGTAAACAGAGTGGAGGCGGGGGTAAACAAAGGCGCACTCAGAATTAAAAAAAAACAGCACCCTAAATCCAACGGGTCGGCTGGGGGAGGGAGGGAGCAAGGGGAGGAGGAGGAGGAGAATAGTTACATTGAAACGACTTCGGCGTTTCTCTTCCCTTCTTTTGCACCTCACCCGTTCACGCACACTCGTCGATTGTCCGTACATGCAACAGTCTCAACTCTTCCTATTTATTCTAAAAGAAAATTCTCAAGGAAAGAAGCAAACATGCGCTGTGCGCTATATTCACGTTGCGGGAGGCATGGAGTAACCTTATCGTCTCTGCTATTGGGTCGTCGCTGGAACACTCCAGCAACTTCTGCGTCGTGTCAACACAGCAAGCCGGCAATAACTTCTGCTGCCGCAGTGCTTCCTGGTGTTGATCTCGCTCGTCGCGCGGTCAGCCCGAGCCAAGAGTTCCCGGCCACATGGAGCGACGACGAGCCTCTCTCCCCCTCTGACCCCCGTGTCCACTGGCGAGAGCACTACTCGCTAGATGCTGAAAAGCCGTATTATCAAAATATCAAAACTATGGAAGTGACGTGGGAAATTCCCGAGGGGTTTGTTACGCGCTTTCCTCGTCTCTACTCATCCAACGGCTATCACGTGGATGTCAAAGGCGCAGTGTTCCGGTCTTCCTCTTCTTCAGCCTCTGGAGGCTACTGCTGCCGCGGCGATGGTGGTGGTGGCACTGCAGTTGCGAAGGGGTCGGAAGCGAGTGCACTGTCCTTGAAGCAGCGGTTGGCGGCCTACGGTGCAGGCGGACTATTTTGGTATCTTATCGTGCACAATCTATCCCTAGGGTGCGTGTTCATTTGCCTCTATGTCTTTCGCATTGATTTGATAGGCTTTGCTTGCTCATACGGCTTTGCAGTAAAGCACATGGATGAGGTTCCGCTGAACGATAACAAGCCTCCGCCTTTCTGGAAGACGTTTGTGCTTTCTATTATCCTCAACAAAATTTTGGTTCCGCTTCACCTCATTGTAACAGTGACCTCAGCCCCTTATCTTGTCCCTCGCCTCGAGCCCATCGCAACACGGCTTTGTCCAAAGATGAAGGCCTTTGCCCGGAGACTTCTCGGCAGAGGCACCTGTACAGGCACTGCAGCCAAGGTGTAATTCATAACGAAGTTGCCGTCTGCAGGTGCGTTTCGGCTGTCATTTACCCATGGTTGGCCTCATTGTGTGAGTGTGTAGAGGCGGTGCTGCTCTCCCTCTCCTTCTCCCTCCTCTTCCCTATGCTTCTTTTCCAAATCGACCGTGGTGTGTATCACACTCTCCGATACCGGCCGTATCTATGCAAAGGTAATCTTGGCAGTTACTTGATATCCCTCGAGTGCCTCTTTTCCATGAATTGTTGTTGTGTGTTCAATATGGTGGAAGTTGTGGTGTAATCTCTGTACAAGGCTATAGTGCTTGTGATTGCGTGAACCGTGTAGAAAGCAGGAATACAAAGAGCGGCGGGAGGGCCCTGGGGGATTGAGGGGGAGGGAGGGTGGGATCTTTCCATTTTGTACGACAGCCCCTCTTGCCGTGAGTTCCACTGCATATAGTGTTGCTTTCAAACACCAGCCCAGGTCGCGAGCTCACTGCCTGTCTCTCAGAGTCAACATCTACATTTTTTTTTTTTGCTACCTTGTGACAGCGCTAGGCTCCTTTCTCTAATGCTCACCTCACACCCAAGAAGAAAAATGAAGGTGAAGTTGATCTTTAAAAAACACACACACACACACATACAATAAACAGATAAGTGGCGCTGGTGATTCAGCGGCGCACGCAGGCGGGGCACGTGGAAAGTGAATTCTGCGAGCATCTACTGGGTCTTTTGTCACTTGAGCAATTCAAAAATGATTTCATGTGATGGTCATTGATGCACCTTTTTTTTTTTCTCTCGCACCTTGTCTTCTCCCCTACACGTGTTTGCAGGTGGGCTCTACCGACTGGCAGCAGAGTTGCGCGTTGGCTGCAACACGCCAATTCTGTTCCTTCTCTGCCGTGCACAGCTGCTGCGTCTTTCCGGTCTAAGAGGCGGTGGGTTTCGTACGAGGTTGTGGAGAAGGTTTGCCTGCTGTGCTCGCTTGTTCGCACCTTCGTCTGCTCTTTGCATCTTTCCGTCTTCCCTTACTCACTCACTCACTCTCTTGCCTTATTATCTCACTTTCGCATTCCCTTTCTCTGTCTTGTTGCCCTGATTTGACGATACTCCTTCCGTCCACAACTAACTTCCCTGAACATGGGCCTGGTATTCCTCTCCCAAATACCTATTTTGTACCTGCCGCTGTATCTCTCTCTCACTCTGTCTGTCTGTCTGTCTGTGCGTGTGTGTGTGTCTTCCTGCCTTACATAGAAACCTGCTTCTTCTTTTTTAATTTAATTATTGCTCGTGAACATGACGCACTACTCCCGCAAGCCGCAGGTGTCGTCGAAGAGTGCCAAGGCGAAGGTGAGTGACCTCCGCTGCCACTTCAAGAACACTTTCGAAACTGCGAATGTGGTCAACGGCATGCCACTCCGCAAGGCCCAGCAGCTCTACCGCCAGGTGCTCGCCAAGACCCGCTGCATCCCGTTCAAGCGGTACAATGGCAAGATTGGCCGCACCGCTCAGGCGAAGGAGTGGGGTCAGACGAAGGGTCGCTGGCCGCGCAAGTCCGTTGTGGCCATGATGTCGCTGCTCAAGAACGCCGAGGCGAACGCCATCGAGAAGGGTCTTGACCCCAACCAGATGGTTATCAAGCACGTCCAGGTGGACCAGGCCGCCCGCATGCGCCGCCGCACCTTCCGTGCTCACGGTCGCATCACGCCGTACATGTGCAGCCCCTGCCACGTGCAGCTGTTCATGTCAGAGAAGAAGGAGCGCGTCCCTGCCCCCAAGAGCGCCCCCAAGAAGTAAGAGCGCCGTGGCATACAGAAGTCGACTTCAGTATGGGCCACAGGACTAGAGATGCTGTCAGGCGAAAAAGGAGTAGATAAGGAAAGGGTGTATATACGGTGACGCGTAGGTCTTACTCATGACCGCAAGGGTGATGTGAGCAATCCAGTGGTGTAGTTCTCAGAACGGCAGCAGCTGACTTGTGCCCGTTTTCCCCTTCTGCATGCACCTCTCGTTTGCTGTTTCCTATCAATGGGTCCGCATTCTTGGCTTCGCCACAGTGACTCATGAGGTGTTGCGATCCATCGACTCCGCTGTCCTGATCCTGTATCGTTGCGTTCGAGTGTGTTTTATATCCCCAGAGAGACACGTACGCAAACGCAGACACAGACACACACACACACACACACATTTGTGAGCATGACACACGTGCGCAGGGCCCAGCTTCCAAGAGGTTTCTTTGATTTCATTTTCGTTTGGCTGTGCTTTAACTTTACTTGGTCCCACTAAAAACTGGAAAAAAACAATCTCATCTAGGCACTGGTAACAGGTTCGAGTGCAGAGCTGCGGGATGCAGCAGCTAAGCTGCCGTGTCTTCGCCTCATCTTTGTACCGTTGCTCAGCAGACCCTCGTGTTCATGCGCGCGTATGTATTCCAGGGTCGTCTGTCCCAAAGTCCGAGGTGTTGTCTCCCATCAGACTAAGGCGACAGAGTTTCTGCCGCTCCTTCGCCCCTTTCTCCTGACGCCGCGTTTGTATCTTTCGCTGTTGTGACGGTTCATCTTCTTGCCTGTCTCTCGACACCCTCCTTCCTGCCCGAGCAGTATAAACGAAAGGAAGCGCTAGTGCGTCAAGAATCTTCTTATCCAATGGAGGAAGGGTGTCACACGTTTGGTAAATTATAATGATGATCTCTCCGCATTGAGCTTCTGTGCCCTCTTTTGTCGCATCTTTTCCACTCGCATTCGACGCTACTCCCTTCATCGTAGGACAAGTTCCATTCGTGCGGTGTTGTCTGGCCTCTTCATCCCTCCCCCCCTTCTTACAGACACGGCTCACCTATCCGCGCGCTGCTTGGCCCAGACTGACCACTCTTTTCGGTGTCATAATCGGGGGGTGCTTTGCAGTGCGCCATGAACACCACCACTGAATCGCTGACGGCGATTCATCCACCGGTAGTTGACCGCTTGCGCATCGCTGTCCGTGAGCGGCCAGCATCGGAGGAGGAGTTGCCTCTGACACAGGTGTTGCTTCGCACGGATCAAGACAAGCTTATTGCCTTTGCCCCCCATTCCCCGGATGGTCTCATGTATGACTTCGACTACTTTTACCCACAAAATGCACGACAAGATGACGTCTTTCGTACTATCGGGCTCGAGATGATCGATCTGGTTTTGGGTGGAGTCAGCGCCAATTGCATTGCCGTGGGCTACGCGGAGACTGGCAAGACGCACTCTCTCTTCGGCAGCCCAAACGAATCTGGGCTCATCCAGGAAACCGTGAAAGAGCTCTTCCGGCGGCTCGAGGCGCAGTCACACATCCAAGAGTACACTGTCGGCTTCTCCTATTGGGAGATGAACTGCAACCTTGTTCATGACAATCTTGTCAATAGGGACGCAACACTTGCATACGGGAGTGGTGCAGGGAGCAGCGCCGCACGCAACCACTCTGTTTATCGCGATGGTTTTGGTCGCCTTTATCTGTCACACATCGCAGAGATGCCTGTGAAGGACTTCGACGCCTTCGAGGCTCTCTTGAATGAGGGAAACCGACGCCGTGTGAGCCGTGGCTACGCTCGACAGTTTCGCTGGCATGGCTTCGCGCAAATTTCTCTCATGACGCTCGACAAGGACGTTGGCGAGCTTTGCGTACTGCGCCACCTGACATTTGTACACACAAAAGGTTCAGAGAGGGTCGGCGCCAACAAGGCTCCAAAAAATATTCTTCGGGAGGGAAGTCAGGTGAATGTGAGTAGCACGTTATTAAACGCGGCGGTGATTCACTCACTCGAGTACCGGGCCAAGCGGGCAGAGCAGTCCCGTACACAAGAGAAGCTGCACAACTTGATACAGCGGAGTGAGTCATTTTTCATGGAGTGTCGCTACACTCAAGTCATGTCGCAGCTCATGTGCGGTCATGAGGCGTGCTTTGTCGTTGGTTGTGTGGATCCGCTGTCGTACAGTGAAACCATTGAGACGCTGGAAAACCTCCAGCTCTATCGAAACCTCAGAGCGTCCTGCATGCCGGTGGTGACGCTTTCTGAACGCGGACGCTTGCTTCGGCAGCTCCGCTCCATGGAGGCGGCGGTGGGCGGCGAGGAGATGCTACAGTTCATTTATTGCAACACTTCTGGTCGTCCTCTCACAGAGAAAGAGGAAGCACTGATGGCTTTGCGCGGCAAGCTGGAGGAATGGGGTACAACTGACACAAGGGAGGCGGCGAGGAGTGGTACTTTGAAGGATGTCTCAAAGTCCCTCGGCGTCGATACTGAGGGCCGCAGTACCCGTAAAATAGTCTTCCTCAATGCTGCCAAGACGGCTACATATGAGGGGCAATGGAAGGACACTGTGTTTGATGGATTCGGTGAGCATATTCAGTCCAACTTTAAGTACCGCGGGGAGTTTCGTGGCGGCAGGCGCGAGGGACACGGCACCCTTTTTCTGCGAAGCTCCAAAGAGGGTCCGTACCGCCGTGTCTATGAGGGCGAGTGGCTTAGTGGGTGTCGGGACGGTCGTGGTACCCAGTGGTGCAGCAGCGGAGAGGTTTACGAAGGGGATTTTGTTGCTGATGAGCGACATGGGCTGGGTAAGCTGTATCTCGTAGACGGGGACGTGATCGAGGGCAACTTCAGTCACAACAAATGCGAGGGATGGGCAGTGCTACGACAGAAGAATGGGGACTGGTTCGAGGGTTACTGGGCGAACAGTGAGCGTGAGGGCGTCGGTGTGTGGCACTACGTAAGTTCACAGCGATGCCTACGCGGCGAGTGGCACCACAACATCGCTGTGCTGGGCAACATAGAGGATGAGCTTGAAAAGGTGGACGATAGCACCGGTCCTTTCATTCCTCGCCTGGGGTTGCTGGATAGCGACGGCATCATCGCGCAGCAACGGAAGTTGCTCGGAGAAAAGCGGCGATTGGAGTATTTGGCGGCTGGCAGGACGTTGTTGGCGCACCTCGTAATGGACGGAGATGGCTCCGTGCCGGTCTCTGCTGCAGAAACGCTGACAAATAGTAGTGAACATGCCTCAGATACCGACGGTCGCGCCGTTTACGGACTGGAGATAGAGTAGAGGAAGGGGGGAGGGCGAGGACACGAAGGGGCAGTCACCAAGTTATATCGACTTCCTGGTGCCATTGACACCTTGGTGTGCCTCAATCTCTGATTCTTTCGTTTGTGTCTGGTGTGCGTGCGGAAGGGATAGTGGCGCGCCGGCGCAGTGGATTGATGTAAGCATTTCTGCTCCATGTATAGTAGAGGGGGTGGCAAGCCTCTCATGCTTTGTTTAGTTGTTTCTTTTTGCATCGTTTTTTTTTTTTTGTGCGTGTGTGTGTGCGTGTGTTCGCGTTTAGAGTCGATTTGAAATTACGCGTGCTCCAGCGGGGGTACCGCTTCGCTTCCTCCCACTCCCTCTTTGCACATCGCGACTCCGAGAGAGAGCGAGCGAGTCTTATTTTCTCTCTTCCATGAAAAGAGGGCGAAAAGAGGGCAAAAACATCCCCCCCGAAGTGATTGCATAAAGGGGGGGGGGAGGGCAGTGCTGCGCTCATCGTGTCGATGAAATTTTCTCTTCTTCGGGAGCAAAAGACCTATATATAAAAAAAAGCCGTGGGCGCTGCACTCCATCACACTACGTGTTGTGTACGTCTATGCGTGTATGCAGTCACCGTCCCATGAGCGATGGTGTGTTGTTCGTCTGGGCACTGAGGAGGATGACCAGACTGGGGTTGTTACAACCGTGCGCCACACTGAAAGGTCTCTTGCTTGCCTGGCAGTACAGAGGAGGGCTCTCACACACGTATTCATGTCACACCAGTGTTGCTGAGTTGGCGTGAGACTGTTTTTCTTCTTTTGGACCCATGCTGCTTATCCTCCGCTTGACTTTCTGAGGCTGCACCTCATTGGAATCACTCTCTCTTTCATGGCTTTCTGCCTTTTCAACTTCGCAACCCCCTTCGGGCTTTCTACCTCCCTCCCCTCCCCAATCGCCATCTTCTATACCCCATACGTGCAATTTTTCTTCAGTGTGTGTGTGTGTGTATATGTGTGCATCACGTTCGGCTACACCTCGGCGAATCATTAAGGCTGGACACCAGCGCAACACACCTTGAAGAGGAAAAGAAAAAAAGGGGAGAAACAAAAAGGACGCAGACCTTTCTCTGTGCTTTTGCCTATCTGACATCAACCCCCTTTTACCTTTTTTTGGGGAATGGAGTCGCTGTTTCGAGTAGCCTATGGGCCATCGCCGCCACCGGCAGAAACAAAAAGGCCCTCGCGAGGTCGCAGTACAGGCAGAAGACAGCATGCTGCCCATTTACCGCTAGCACGTTCAATAGTTCTCAAAAAAGGAGTGCCGCGCCGTAATAAGGAGGCAAGGCGTCTGGTTGAGGAGTACTGGCAATTGGTCTGGCATTCTCATCATGAGCCTCCACTGTACCACACTTTTTCACATCGCTACGGCGGTGCCAAAGGGATCCCATACGCTACACGGAAAGCAACCCACATCGGGAGCGCTGCGGGGCCTGGAGTGCAAAGTTTTCTGGAAAGTGTGCCAGACTGCGTCGCAGCATCGGACTCCGCCTTCAGCGAGGGTAATTTGTCAGTGGCGCAGACGCATCTTCAGCACGCTCTGACCGTATTGCAGAATGGTGCGGAACCGCATGGTTTGTTGACGGTGGAAGCCCTAACTCATTATCACAGTAGCAGTGCCGAGGACGAGGAGCGCTCGTTTTGGGTGTCCGAGGTCCTTCGGCGAATGGGGATATTGAAGCTCATTCACGGGGACTATGCGGCGGCGCGAGAGTTGTTCAACGGGAGCATCACCGCTAGGCCGCTCCACCTAGATGGCTACCTTTTACGTGCCTCTTGTTGTGAGGCGCTCCGCTGCTTTGCCGAGGCGCACGAAGACTACTCCAAGTACATGAAGATGGTGGAGCCATCGATGGAAGTGCTGGCGCACAGCAGCAAGTGCGCCGCAGAGGCTGGTCTATCGGAAGTAGCCCGAGTCCAGCTGGGGCGCTTACTCCAATTGTCGGAAGAGGTACTCGCCAGTACAGCCGTCGAGCTGACCCAGGAGGTGGATCCCAAGATCGCTACAAATAATTTCGAGATGTCTTCGTCTCTGCCGCCTCTTAGCAGCGCCGCGTGGGCTGTCAGCTCCTCTGTTCTAACCACGGACGCCGACGCATCCTCGAGTCTTGAACAACTGCGCAGCGCATGTGCTTTTTACGTGACCCATGCTTACTTTTATCTGGGTTACGTTGCTGAAGCAGAGGCGACTTCGAAGGAATCGCTGTCGCCCGCCGAAGTCGATGCGTTGCATCTGCAGGCCTTGTCTTATTACCGTGTAGCGGTGAGCAACGCAGATTACGTTCAATCTTATGAGGACAGCGTTCAAAGGTCAATGGATGTTGGCAACTATGCGCTGGCTCGTCACTTGCTTCTGTACCTTCAGAAGATGAACCCCGGCTGCGCCGGCTACTTACTTGACACCGCACGCGCGTGCCGCGCAGAGGGTGATGTTCAAGGGGAGCTTCGAGCGCTTTCTGCAGCTCTAGATCGTGAGCAGACCCTCACGGAGCGCCGCTCTACTCTCTTCGCCCGTGGCACCGTATACGCAGATAAATTGTCCGACTGGTCGCGTGCTATTCGTGATTTCACAATGCTTCTTGTCATTCCGACAGTGCAGCAGCCAGCCGGGGAAGCTGATGGTGGAGTGGCTGTCGTGGATTGGTGCACACCGTTGGCTCTAGTGCGACGTGCCGCAGCGTATCGCCACCGCCAAGCCCAAGGTAACCGCACAAGTCTGCTGCAACGCGAGGATGACGAGGCAGCCCTCGCTGACTACGCCGCGTTTTTGGACTCCCTCGCCGAGATCGAAACCAGCGGGTGTGACGCGGCGGACGTGCCGGAGTTGTGTCAGCCCCACAATGTAATAGCCGCTCTTCTTTTTCTCGCCAACGGGGCTTATCACCGTCATCAGTATTCCAACGCTGTGCGCTGCTTTTGTCGCGCCATTGCTCTCGGCTGGCAGCCCGAATCATCTACGCCCCCACCTCTTCCAAAAACCGAGCGACTGGCGGATCAGCTGTACACGTCAATGGCGCACCACGTCATGACAATGTACCCTGTTGGTGATGACATGTTTCGCGTCCCGTACGAGCCACGAGAGGCCACAACACTACCGACGGCTACCTCAGTTACGGCGTCTACCGAGACTCGACGGACCCCAAAAGTGAGTGAGCGCAACACCGCTGGCGGCTACCGCCCGAGTGCTGCTGAGGGTGAGCGCAGTGGGTTTGCGTGCCCGCCCCTGATGTATATGGTGGTAGATCAGCGCTATCAGCAGCTTCGTGCGCTCGAGCCCACATTCTTCGCTGCTATTGAAGACGAGTTTCTGGACGCATGGGAGCCCTACCGTTCAGAAGTGGAGCGGCTCAAAGATGAGGCGCTCTCATCCCGTGTTGGTAGGCGCTCGAAGCGATGAGACCAGGGCCAAAAAAAAATCCAACAGGAGAGATCTTTGAGGTCCTGATCGTGTTTTGGAAAGAAGTGTGCTTGACTGTCAGCGCAATGGGGACTCGAACAACGGTACACGATATTCCCATACCGTTCCTCTACTTCTTCCTCTTCACTCACCTACCCACTCAGTCACGCACTCACTTCTTTTCCCGCATGATGTACTTAAAAAGTTGTCCTCCACTTACCCTTTTTTCTCGTCTGTCGATTCGCAGGAGGGAAAAGCTGTGTGTGTGTGCGTGTGTGTGTGTGTGTTTCTCCCCTCGTGGCCGCTGCTCTTTTTTTCTATTTCCATTCTCTTTGCCTGTTCGCTACGCAGGGTCACAACGAATTCCCTGGAACTCCTCCGTTTCCCACACTTTCGGCCAATGGAAACGCTCGGCATGCTGTTGGCGCTTCTCGATGTATAGCTTAGAGTTATTAACAAGGCACGGTTCATAGAAATGGATGTAAAGGGAGCAGCAGCTGCATGCACGACATTCACTTCACAAAGCTCAACGAAGGGCAAGGTAGAGGATGTGTCTGGGTCAGGGCATGTACGCGTGCTCGCGCGGACTCTCGACGGCCACTTCTTGAGGGACGAGGGTCCAATGAAAAATAGAGAAGGAAAAATGGAAAAAAAATGTGAAACAATACGGACGCCCTCCTCCCTCTTTTCAGCGCGTGTCCTGCTCGCCTTCTTGCGGTGCGTGCGTAGTGACAAGGACGCCAGCTTTCTTGACTTTCTCTCTTGAGGGCCTCGGGTGCAGCTCAGTTTGCCCACCCTCCCCCTCTCAGTTTTTCCTCCTCCATGTTCACTACAGAAAAAGGGTGCGCTATGCGGAAGTTACTCAGTTTCTTGCCTCTCGCCCCCCCCCCGTCTGAACCTGTGCTCTCATTCTCTCACCCTTTTTATGTTTCAACTCCTTCCGGATCTTTCTCTCGCTATTTGCGTCTTTCGTACTCGTCCAAAACACATACACACACACACACACACACACACACATACACTGCGAAGTCCACGTTTGTTGTTACTTTTCCCTTTCCGTTGTTAAAGTCACGTCTTTTTCACTTTTTTGTTTTTCTTTCTTTTTTTTTTCCCCGTTGTGTGTGCGTGTGCGTTTGCCTTCGTTTCTAGTCTCTTCACTTCTGAGAATAGAACTGATTACGCTCTACAATTTCTGTCTTCTCCATCTCCATCTTCCCCTTCCCATCCCGCAGTCATCACTACACGTATTCACTCAACTCACTTCCCTCTTTAAAAAAAAAAAATCTCTCCTTGCTTCTTTTCTCTGCTTTGATTCCACACGTTTGATCAGCAGGAATCATGTACAAAGACCACGGACAACCTCAGCAGCTGCACGACCCTTCCGCTGCCACTGGCGCGATGGGCGGCTACGGCGGCTACCCGCAGCAAAACCGCCAGTTCGGTGGTGGTAACCGCAACTTCCAGGAAGGCGTGGGCACCTATGGGGGCGGCTTCAATCGCAACGGTGGCGGAGCTTTCCGCGGCGGCTTTGGCGGCTTTGGCGGTGGCGCACGCGCTCCACAGCCAGAGTACGGCGGCAACAACCACTACCACCGCGAGGAGAAGGCCGAGGAGGAGATCTTCAAGGAGCACACGCCGGGTATCAACTTCGATCAGTACGAGGCGATTAAGGTCTCCATCACCCCAGACGATGTGGAGCCAGCCGAGTCTTTTGCCACCATGACGCTGGCCCCGGCTCTGGCGGAGAACGTGAGCCGCTGCCGATACCAGAAGCCAACTCCTGTGCAGAAGTATGGCATTCCCTGCGTGCTGAGCGGCAGCGATTTGATGGCGTGCGCACAGACCGGCTCCGGCAAGACTGCCGCATACCTCATTCCTGCCATCAACTTTATGTTGGTGAACAACCTCAACCGCACGAAGCCCACGAACAGCCAGTCCGCCCCCTCTGCGTTAGTGCTGTCGCCGACCCGCGAGCTGTCCATCCAGATTTACGAAGAGGGCCGAAAGTTTACGTACCGCACAGGTATCCGTTGCGTTGTCGTCTACGGTGGTGCGGACCCACGCCATCAGATCCATGAGCTGACCCGCGGCTGTGGTCTGCTGGTGGCAACGCCAGGCCGTCTGTCTGACATGTACACCCGCGGCTATACGCGCTACTCTGACATTCGTTTCCTCGTGCTGGATGAGGCCGATCGTATGCTGGACATGGGCTTCGAACCACAGATCCGCGCTATTGTCCAGGGCCCCGACAGCGATATGCCTCAGCCGGGTGAGCGTCAGACTTTGCTCTACTCCGCCACCTTCCCGAAGGAGATCCAGCAGTTGGCCCGTGAGTTTCTGTACAACCACCACTTCCTGCAGGTCGGCCGTGTGGGTTCGACGACTGAGAACATCTCCCAGGATGTTCGCTGGGTCGAAGATGTAGAGAAGCGCAACTGCCTACTGGAGGTTCTGAAGGAACACCCGGGGGAGCGCATCCTCGTGTTCGTGGAGAAGAAGCGTGACGCCGACTACCTCGATCGCTACCTTCATCAGAACCGTATCCCCTGCTCGTCCATTCACGGTGACCGAGTTCAGCGCGAGCGTGAGGAGGCCCTCGAGGTCTTCAAGAGTGGTGTGCGTCTGGTGCTGGTGGCGACTGATGTCGCCTCCCGTGGTCTTGACATTCCCAACGTCGCAGTCGTGGTGCAGTACGATCTGCCCAGTAACATCGATGACTACGTGCACCGCATCGGCCGTACGGGGCGCGCCGGCAAGCGTGGTACAGCCATCTCTTTCTTCAACGACAAGAACCGCAACATCGTCGATGAGCTGATCCCGCTCCTCCGCGAGACGAACCAAGCAGTGCTGCCGGAGGTGCAGGCGCTTGCCAAGAAGCCCAATATCCAGAGCCAGTCACGTGGACGTGGTCGCGGTGGCTTCCGCAGTGGCGGAGGTTTTGGTGGCGGCTATGGTGGCGGCTACGGTGGGCGCGGCGGGTACCGTGGGTACGGGGGCGGCTACGGCGGCAGCTATGGTGGTGGCTACAGTGGTGGCTTCGGTAACCAAAATAGTGGCTTTCGTCCTCGCGGCGGCTACGGCGGCTATGGCGGTGGTGGCTTCGGCGAGCGCGGCATGCGGACTGACGTCTTCGGTCAGTAGATGTAGTGCAACCTCCTTTAATTTGAGGGCGGCGTAAAAGGAGAAACGACGGCGTTGGGAGATGTGTGTGTGTGTGTGTGTGTGTGTGTGTGTGTGTGGTACGGTGCCGTAGTCGTTTGTTGGCATCGCAGTACTCACTTTACTTTTTCCCACGCCCTTCCTTTTTTCCCCCAACCTTCCCCGAAACAGTTTCATGAGACCAGCGACTACAGCGTTGTGCGTCCGCTTCTCGTTGACAATACGTTCTTTTGACCTTTTTGATGCCCCCATTCTCTCTCTGGGGCAGACTAGATACGGAGCACTGACGCAGGAAAAAAAAAGAAAACAGAGACGGGGGAGAGGGGAGGGGTAGGTGTCGAGGGGGGCAGGAAACATTCACATCTTTGTCACAGGACCGGTTCTGACGATGGCATCAAGAACATCAAAGCGTCGTGCATAGTTTACTGCGAGGGGCAAGAACGCTGCACAGTCAGTTTGTGGGGCAACAAAGCAGTGCCATGCATCCTCCCTCTCTCGAGTTCTACAGAGCGCGTGCGCAAAGTGTTTCTCCTCCTTCATCTTGCCCCTGTACGTTTGGCACGGTGACGACGACCCGGCATTCAACGGCGTGCGCGTGCGGGGTAAGGGGGTGGGGGTGGCGACGGTACGGAGGGGGAGGCAAACAACAAATGCCGTTCCTCAAGCAAATCAGAGGGGGGGGGGAGCAAAAGAAGAGAGTGGGCGGAGTGTGGTACACAAGGACGGTGACCCGGATGACGAGACGCGCGCAAAATAATTCTCAGCGTTTCGCGTTTATATGAGAGGGAGAATCGATTTCACGTGGGACAAGGCGGCGCATGCTTTGTTCTTTAGAGAAAAAAAAACGTACCGAATAGCTGGACATTGAGGTGGGGGGAGGACGGGGGAGGAGATTCGACAGAAAGCAGACATGGGGCCGAGTTGCGGTTCTTTTCCCATCTCGCTTATTTGACGGCTTCATGCATGTCTTTTCCCTAGTTCTCCTTGCTTCACCCACTTCTTCGTTGGCAATAATGAAGCTGGGATAACCGATGGCCTGTGCTACACTCACTGATACTGTACGCTTCACTCATTTTTTTTTTTTTAACGTTTTCCTTGGGGGAAAGATGCACTAGCTCCTGACAAGACATTTTTATCACCTGGTGTGTGTCAGATGTCTTGGATCTTGTGGTTTCTTTTACATGGGGATGTCAGGGGTGTACCAAGAAAAGGGGAAACATCAAAATTATGGAGGGGAGAGATAGGGAAACGTAGGAAGAAGGTCAACGAATGTCAAGCACGTCGAAGAAGACAGAGGGAGGAGAGGAGAGCGAAAGAGGTTACCCACCAAAAAGGGGGAGAGGGAGGGAGGGAGGGGGTGGGTGGGTGTACACCACAAAGCAAGAAGGAGGGCGAGGAAGTATTTTGGAGCGCAGCGTTAAGCAAGTGGGGTTGATCGAGCGCTCGGTACCCCTGTAATGCTGAGGTATGCGCACGGGTTAGCCTTCTCCAGGGGCGCGCCAACGCATATATATATATATATATATATATATATGTATGTAGAGGGAGAGCGAGCGAGACACGCTCTTCCGTTTTTGACCTTTATTCTCCTCCTCGGCTTCCTTTCGATCACTCTAGCGCTCTCTCGCTGATAGCTTTAACCCTCCCCTCTTTTTTGTTTTCTTCTCCCTTACTTGACGTTTGCGACGCGCGGCCCTCAACTAGCAGATTTGTCTTTTGTTATATCTTCTGTCCCCACTTTTTTGATATGCCAGATCTCCAGTCCCCGACACACGCACACATATATATGTGTGCGTATATATATATATATATATATATCTACACGTGTGTATCTGTATGATGTACGTGTAAGTATTATTCGTTTGTGGCTCAGGAACCATTTTCTTTACCAGCCCTTTCCTTCTGAAGTGCTCATTGTCATCAATCTTCATACCATACTCTCTTTTTTTTTTCCGTGCTTGTCCACCTCTCGTTACGTGGCGTCTTCGCGCTGTGTTTGTGTCTGTTTAGTTGGCGATTAGTGTTTTCAACATTCCCTCCTCCTCCGAGCACGCGCACTTTCCACCATCTTTTTTTTTTTTGTTCCACATATGCGACTCTTCGTTTTATTGCCTCCTTCTTCCCCTTCCTTGTTTTTGTCCCTCTTCTTCTCCCTGTGCTCTACCAGAACAGTTCGATATCTTTCCTTCCGTCTTCCCCGTTTTTTTTTGTTAGCCCACTTCTTTCTGTCTCCCCCCTCTCCCGTTATTTTTCTTTTCCGGTCTGTGTGGCTGTCGTTTTGTTCTCTCGTCCGCTTTTCGCTTTTTGACCCTGTGCCCAATGCTGCACTCCCCCCCTCCCACGCACACACACACACACACACACACACACACACACACAGAGCAATGGTTTCTCGCGTGTCTGAGCGCCCGAGCGTTCCAGGTTCATAGGGAAAACATCGCTTTTTTTTTTTTACGATGCTGGTCGACACATTCGCTCCAGGACCATTGATCATGACCTGAGTTTCCCTATCCCAACCGGCACCCTCTTCCATGGCCGCTCCACAAGACCATCTCGTGGTAACGGCGAAGCAAAATGTTGTAGGGGTGTCAACTGTGTCCAGAAAAAAATTGGAAGCTGCCTCATGTCGGCTCCCTGTATACAACTCTTCCATGGCGCTTTCCAAGGAGGCGGGGTGTGACTGAGACCGTTCTTCAGTCGGGGTAGTGTTTTCTCTTTTTATGGGGGTGCGTGGGTGCTCTCGAGTGACTCAGAACTACGTGTCCACGATGCCGATGTCTACAGCGGTGAAGTACTTTCGCTTCCTCAAGTTGAAGGTACTGGAATGTATCTTCGTCAAAGCTGATGCAGTCTTCTCGTGTAGGGGAAAGAGAAGGGGGTGGGGGGGGTAGGGAGAGTTGCTTAGCTTCGCCGCAGCGTGTGGAATACTGGGCTCATGGTGACCCACACTGCAGCGCGCCCCCTCCCCCTCTCACGCAGTTTGAGGAGCTGAAAGAAAAGTAAAGGACGATGGGAGAAGTAACACTAAAGATATACGATGGGGTGAGTTTTTTTTTTCCGAAGCACACACCCAGGGCTAAGCATCCAGTGTCAGACCGCAACTCGAGTTCTGCTCCTTCAGCATCGTTTCTGTTTGATTTCTCGTCTCTCCGCTGCTAGTGAGCTGTATAAAACAAACACACACACACCTACACGTTACGGCGAGTGATGCAGAGATCAAGAACAATACAGTCATTGCGGCGCTGCTATGAAGAGTAGGCGAGATAGACAAGGAGCATGGAAGTAATAATTCAGAAGAAAATGGGAAGAATAGCATCCGGGTAGGCGACAACGGGGAGCCGAGTCCAAAAAGAAAGAAAAAAGGAAGCTACATTCAAAGCCGAGGGGCACATCACTGTTACACACTATCACTTGGAAGCCCCTTATCCCCCCCCCTCCCCCACACACATACATACACACACACACACACACACACACACAGGCGACGCCTCGGACACTCTTTGGGGGCACATTTTCTTCACCTTGCCTCTACTACACGTTTAGCCGTTCGCACTCTCCTCTCTGCTTACTCGTTCGTGTGTGTGTGTGTGTGTGTCCGTTTGTGCTCCCCCTTCGTTCTCAGACATTTTTTTATCTACGGTGCCGATATGAAGAGATCTTGAGGGGGTGGGGAAAAGCACCGAGGTGAATGATATCGTGAAAACAAGCTGTGCGTGCTTTCTCTTTGATGCTCATACTCGCTCCCTAAAACCGCCCCAATGCATTGAAGGAGAGCTGCGGGAGTTTCCCTTCCCCGCTCCCTCGTAAGAGGAAAGAAATAACTGAAGTAAGCGATGTATACGTCATGAGGCAAAGGTCGGCATAAGTCCCCCCTTTCCTTTTGTTTTTATGTTTCTCACTGCTACTTTTTTTTTTTTTCGGTTGTTTCTTAATTTTCAGTTTCTGATTTTTTCCTTGGATGCCCTAACCTCTCTTATCTTTTTATTTCCCTCCCTTGTTCTCTCGTTTGTTGTCGTCGTTTGTCTCCCAGGACTCCTTCCATTCCCTCTCAGGTTTTCAGGCTTTTTTTTTCATTTCGTTTTCCCACTGTTCACCGTTTAGTTTTCTCAACGTGTGTGCGTGTAGAAGTCAACGCCCCAGCGTTTATCCGTGCGACACGTCCGGGCTGAAGCCGATTTCTTTTTCCCCCATGACTCTATCTTCTTCCCACTCCTTTCATCTTTCTCTCACACCACCACCACCACCACCAACACTTTGTTGTTGCTGTTTTTTGTTACTTTTTTTTTTTTTTGAGTGTGGAGTGACGAGGCGTGTTTTATTGCCTTTGTCTGACTTTCTCATTTTTATTTCCTTTTTTTTTTGTTTGCGTGTGTATGTGTGAGTGTGTGTGCTTTGTAGGGTGTATTTATTTCTTTATTTAACTTTTTTTTTTTTTTTTTTCTCCCTTCCCTCTCTCTTCTTCCATTTCACTCTCGCTCTCTCTTACTTTTTTTCTTTCCCCTTTTGTTTGTTTCTCTCTGTTCCCCTTTTTTTTTTTTTTGTTTGTTGTCGCTTCCGTTACACACTTTTCTTTACTGCTCTCACTGGGGCTTGATCGTTTCACTCGTGTCCTCTTGAGCCTTCTTCGTTTGTTTGTTTGTTTGTTCCCTTCTGTTTCCGCATTTTCCCTGCTTCACTCCCCATTCATGTGTGTTGTATGTGCGTCTAGCGTCTGAAATAGTGCCCATACACAAGAGGTCTGACGTCTATCATCGTCATCTATTCTGCTCGTGCCCCGTTTTTTTTTTTTTTTTTAGTGGTTTCGGTGCGATTTTGTGTGCTCATGCCCTCCCCCTCCCCCTCCTCCTTTCCCCTTCCCTCACCCCACTACACCTCTTGCGTCTGCAGATCAGCTGAGTTTAAACAGCAACGTATCGTTCGATATCGTGGAACTGTGTCTTCTCGCAGTTTTTTTTTTTATGTTGCACTTGCCCTCATGTGTATCGGTGTTGCCGTTTTTCGGAAATGGGTGGGTAGGTGGCTATAGGTTCCACACTCACTGCTTTCGCTCGATAGACCGCCTCTCAAAACGAAAATCAAAGGATAGACTCATTCACGAACTCGATGTGGTTGTCGTGCCCTAACTCTGTTTGAGTTGGAGTTCATCGCTTTTCCTTTCATCGGATACTGCGCTAAACTGTGTATATCTCTCACGTATAACAGCAGATAAATAATATATATATATACATATATATGTATATATGTATATGTATGTATATATATTTCTCACCGTTCGCACACTGCTGTTGTAGCCTATGGTTCACCTAGCAAACACGAGAGGTGAATGAACGAGGTATTCACCTGCGCGCCTACTGGCGGTCTCACACGCACACGCACACGCGATCACCCTGCGTGCAACTCAGGGCAGATCTGCACGAATAGAGTTTTTGTTTTTCATCTGCTCAGGAACGAAGTCCACCAGCCTGGAAGAAAATGTCATGGGTGTTTGATGAAGAAAGTGGAAGAGGGCGCGACTGTGGCAGTGATGCGGTTGTATGGTGCTCGTGCTTCACATGTTGAACTCTTTTATTTGGAAGTGTGTTTTATCTAACACTTCTTTCCCACGTACCCGCGGGGAGGGAGGGAGGGAGGGGGGGGTAGAGAGCGTCAACATCTACTGTACATAAGCGCTCTGTCCACAAACAGATGTCATAGATTCTGTAAGGGTATCGCGAAGCACAGAAGGAAGCCGCTTACGTCGATGCGGTATAATGCAAGTGACGTCTCGCACTTGCGTCTTCTTTCTTTTTTTTTTGTTTCGAGCAGCTGACTCTTGTTGGCATTTCAACAGTCTTTGCGTATTGAGGAAGGAGTGTATTTGATGTGTGTGTGTGTGTGTTGGGGCGGCTGATTTCCAGAGCTGTTATTCTCAAAAATGCACCCAATACGCATACCATCCCCTACACAGCTGGCTGGTTACTGGGCTGTGCGAAATCGAAGAGGAGGCCCATCCCTCCCCGAATTCACACACAAGGGGGGAGGGCCTACTGACGCTTTTCTCCTCAATTATCTTGTCACGAAAACAATCACTCGAACAATTGCTTCATTGCACGCTACCCTGACGAACACTCTCAAACAAATGCTGACAAGCAGACACGCCTGTTTGAGACCGACTTTCATTTTTTTTTTCCTTAATGGTAGACTCACGACACACCATCTCTGTTGAAGAGGTCCCGTGTTATGAGAGGGGCATGACAATCCTCGGGTCTGATGGGGCTAGGTTTCATTTACATCAGTACAGGAAAGGTGACCACTAACGGGGGAGAATGAGTAACTGATGAAAAAAAAGAAAATGTGGAACGGAACCAAAATCAATTCAAGCACACGCACACAGAAAAAAAAAAAACTATGAGCATACATGTATAGACGTAGACGCCATCTCCGTCTTTTCGTTTCCTTCACAAGATATTGCGCATTGCAGAGATACAACCACTCATTGTCGCAGGTTATTTGCTCTTGCCCACACACTTTAGTTTACTTCGTTTTTTTTTTTTCGTAGCCATGAAGCGCTCAGGTAATTTGGACAGCGAGAAAAGGCATAGTGGCATCAAAACCGATCTAATCTCATATCGTCATGTCTGTCATGCTAGGTACGATGACTTTCTCCCCCTTTTGCGGTGAATGCTGGCGGGCATGATGGAGGGGAGAGGGGCAAGTTGAACTTGTTGCTGGCCTTGTGCCCTTGTATTTGTAGTTGCGCCTTGGGGTACGGTTTTCTTTTCCCCATTCTACGGTGCCTGGGGTCTCAACGGCGCCGGTGGCCTCTCGGTGGAATTCGCGGTGCATTTGATGACGGACTCTGTCGCGGAGGCCCTTCATCTATCATCTGCATCGAACTTTTTTGGACGGGCTCGTGAGAAAGGGGAAAAAAGATAGATTACGCTCAGCCTCTGACTTTGAAGAATACTTGAGGGATTAAAGAAAAAAAGACGAGAATGTGAATGATAAGTAACAAGAGTGTGAGAAAATATAATCGGTGATGTTGTCCATGCGCCTCTCCCCGGCCTTCCGCCGTCTATATAACTTTATAGAGAGGTGCGTAAAAAAAATTATATATATATATCTATATATATATATATATACATATATGTTTATGTATGTATTAAAATAATCTTTTTTTGTTGCCCACCTCCCTGTTTTTTTTTTGCCTTCAGTCGTGCTTCGTCTTTCTTTTTTTTCTTATCTTTGTATGAATGAATGAGTGAGGAGCGCCCTAGTCTTTAAAGGTAACCAACACAAAGCTGGTCACGGAGGAAAGATGATGCACGGATGCGAGAAACGAAGCGATACCCCAGCAGCAAATTGATGTATACCACCTTCGAAACGCAAAAAAAAAAAAAAGAGATCGATTGGTTGTGCTGAGCCGACCCAGCCAACATCCACTTGACCCGCAGGGGGCGCCTTCGGCTTAAAATAGAAGTTTTAATGTTTGCGTGTCTCTCTGTGATTATCTTTGCGTATCTTCTGTTGGAATGCCTTGTATTCTCCGTTTTCACCCCCCCTCCCTCCTCCTCCTCCTCCCCCCACTTTCTCCCCTACTATTGCCTCTTCAGCTTTTAAGAAACTCTTCTCCAAGACAGGAATCGTAAACAGGGTGACGAGACATTGACTACTTGGGGCACCTTAGTCAGCCACCTAGGCACGGCTTCCACCCCCCCCCCTTCCCTCTCCCCTCTCCCCTCTCCCCCATCCTCCTCCTTTTTTCAGTAGTTTCCCACTTCTTTTATATCTTCAAAATATCTAATTTTGTATTTTCTTTACATTTTCTTCATCTAAATTTCTCTTGTTTGGTTTAGGGTTCACATTTGTTGCAGTGATGCTTCTTGATGGTTGTCGTGCTCTCCTGTGGGCGTGTGTTTGTGTTTGTGGGGTTTGATGGGGAGGGAGGCGGGAGAAGAAGCTCGTCGTTCCCCCCTTTCTGGGTCTTTTTTTCACGTCGCAGTTTAACCCTATGAATTCCTGTTTCTTGACTTTTGTTTTGTTTACGTTCAATGTTCACTTCTGCATTTCTCACGACTTTCTGGCACGTTATTACTTCACACGTTTTTTTTTTTTTGTGTGTGTGTCGTTATTGATTTCGGGCCTCCCTTTCTCACATTCTGTATCCTTTCGCGGTCAGGCGGTGGATGGGGAGGAGGAAAAATCAGAGCGCGATGACGATGGCCTGAATTAAGAAAAAAGGGGAGCTCATACATCTCTCTCTCTCTATATATACACACACACACACATATATATATATATATATATACATTAATACACATACATCTATATATATATATATATATATATATATATATAGATGTATGTTTGTATGGGGCGGTCAAGTACAAACCAAGCTCGTGTGCCTTCTTCCCCATTCCGCACGCGTTGCCGTCACCTCGCCTCCGCTATGCGTCACTCTTATTGTCGGTAATGGGTACATCTATGGGGTGGCATTCAAAGTGAACCAACATACTCCCCGGGGAGGATTAAAAAAAAAAGAAACTATATTAGGAGCACTGTCTGCTCATGTACGCGTGACACTTCCTCAATACGATTCATACGTTGCTCACATGTGCAGACTGCGAATAGCAGGAGCAATCATGGAGGGAGCGGGGGCGCCGAAAAAATCTCAATCTGCGCTCACACTGGCATATCACTATTCCCCTCCTCCTTGTATCGATCTTTCTCGTTCTCAACGCGTGACTACTTTGCGCCAACAAGAAATGCGGCTGAAGACAAAAGCAAAGAAAACATACCTTAGTGTTTTTTTTTTTCGTGGTTCATTTATATATATTTGCGTGTATCTGTGTGCATGCATCTGTGCACCTGTACAAATTCACGTGTGACTAGCGGTGCATGTCTAGATCCCCCCCTTTAGCTCGCACACACGATTTCGCGGAGATGTAGTTGAAGGGAAGTTGGATCAGATCTCACTACGTTATCGGTGCCTCCACATCACCAGGGTTGCATAGACATCATTGTTAGAAAGCAACGCGTACGAGAAGCTGATAAGTACGAGGGTACCCATGGATCTCTGCGCCATATAGAGAACAACAAAAAAATGCGGACACAAAGGGAGGCGGTGGAAGGACGGGTGCACGAAGAGGCCAAGACCGACTCGGCCTCAGCTACTCTGTTCATCAGTCGTTATTGTGCTTGACAGTTTTGCTTTTTGAAACTTTCTTCCCTCTTTCACCGCTGCTTTTTCACCTGATTTTTTTTTTTTCATGAGGAGGAGTGGTGCACGTTCATCACTTGGCCTATGGTCTTTCTGTTTTTCTTGGTCGTCGTATATTTGCTGCGAAAACATTAAAGCCCATTTGTTTTCTTTTGTGCTGGGCACTTGACACTAGCTTGTGTGTGGTCTATTTTTTTATCTGCATTTTTTTCTTTAGGATATGAGTATGTGCGTCGTACTTCTCCAGCATACATGTCAATCTCGGCGGATAAGGGAAACCAAGGAAGGAAAAAGAAAATGAAGACTTTCATGCGTCTGAACAGAGCACGCTGAGTTCTTCAAGAGATCCACATTTCATTTGAATTCCCCGCCTCTTTCTTCCTCTACACCGATTCCCCCCTTTCCCCCTCAAAAATTGTATCATCTTTACTTTGGTATTGTTCACGAAATCATTTCATAAGGCTTCACTTTGTTATCGTCTCCGTTCTTGGCGACGCAGTATTCAGTCCTCCTTTTTTTTTTTCTCGAGCCAAGGCCTGCCTCGCTCTCTTCTTTCCCTCACTGCTTCCATGCATCCGTTGCAAACGCTCGCCTGGGCTCTCTCGTTCTCACATCCTTTTTTCTCTTGAGGTGCGCGCATGTATTGGTGTGCGTGTGTGTGTCCTCTGTCATCT
Source organism: Endotrypanum monterogeii (assembly GCA_000333855.2). Lineage (NCBI taxonomy): Eukaryota > Euglenozoa > Kinetoplastea > Trypanosomatida > Trypanosomatidae > Endotrypanum > Endotrypanum monterogeii. Next base: position 137,034 of record CM007316.1, on the reverse strand, counting down.
TTTCCTGTATCCTCCTATATCCCCCTGTTTCCTTTGTTTGGTTTGATTTTGATGGGCCTCCCTCATCCCTGTCTGTGATCTACCATCCGCGATCACCTTTCGTTTGATCGTTTGGTGCGCTTCTTGTGTGTGTACACCCACCACTTCTATCCTCGTGTGCCCTGTTTTTTTTTCTTTCACCGCTGCTCGTCGCTCCTGACAACTGAGACAGTCAGTCGGCAGGATTTCATTGACAAAGTCGTGCGCACCTTTTTTTTTTTTAATATACCGGCTGAGAAGGATAACGCGTGCATGATGTCTGGTGTTTTTATCTCGACTTGATCGCCCAACTGCCGCATTCATCTCCTCATCGGCGCAGTTATGTGGATATCGTTACAAAGTCCCCATCCCCCATCGCCCCCGTCCAACAACAAAAGGGAGAAGGGAGGAAGGGGGGGGCCACAGACAAGTTGGGTCGTTGAACTCGAGTTTCCGTCAAACTGTGCATTTCTTCTGCCGTGATGTAGCGGCCTCTTCATGCGTGGGGTATCTCGCATTCATCCCTGGGGTGAACGACGTAACTCGCCTTCCCCGCTATATGTATATAAACGAGTTTTTCTGTGCGAGGCTGGTGTGTGGTGTGCGCCAAAGGACAAAGTAGCCACAATTCGAACACACCAGTGAGCGACTGGGGCGTATATATAGGGGGAGCTCAAAAGAAATGTGTGCTCGAGGGTCCCCCCCCCCGCAAAGTGGCGCTCTGAAACGACAAAAGCAGCTATCCGAAGAAGAAGAGTGCACTGTGAGCGTCGTGAGGCGACGTGCTCGGAACAGAAAAGGTACTCCCTTTTTCTTACCTCCACCTACAGATATCTCTGCACATAGATCCTTGCATCCAACAACTCGGTTTCCATTAGAAGAAATTTCGATCTCTTACAGCCGTTCACAACTGGTTACTTTGCATGCATAGGGTTCATAAATACAGCAAAAGATGCCTGCCTTCATACACGGGTTTTTTCCCTCTTCTCCTCGGATCCTTCTTTTTGTGTTTTCACTTGTTTTTTTTCTTTTTTCACACACACTATATAAATGAATATATATATATATATATATACATGTATATGTACATTGTCCTACCCCCAAACCTATCCCTCACTGTCCAAGTCGCTGACTCCGCACTGCTTCTCGATCAAAATCGCTGCAGCATTTGTGGCCAGCCCTGCTCTTCGCCCTCTAGGATTCACGCACTCCTGCATCTCATCTCTTTTTTCATATCGGTACCTGCACTTTCCGTGTTTTCTAGGCCATCCTTAGCTTGGAAGGAACTCATTTCCCCAAAAGTTGATGAAGGGGAGGAGGCAGCGGCATGCTCGTTGGTATTCTGGGGTCTTGCAACGAGTCCTCCTCTTAACGCATGAGACGTGGGAGCGTGCACCGATACATTATACTTGTTTTTTTTTAGGGTGCTAACCGACACACGTTTCTTTTTGTGGCACCATACAGTTATCTTGGCCGTTTGTGCCTTCCCTTTTTTCATTGTTTCCTTCCCCCCCCCTCTCTCTTCCCCTCCTCCTCCTGTGTTGCAAACCTTACCACGCTACCCCTTTTTTGTCTTCTCTGCGCCTTGCGTGTGTTTCCGCGGTGTGAAGAATCGATATGTGCACACATGCAACCGCTGACGGTGTCACCAGGAGTCCGCTGTGAGCACCCAGACGGGCACCCGCTCGACAATCTCTCGATTTCTTGGCTGCTGAAGTTTAGGTTTGTGCACTCTCGTGCGCGTCAGTTCTGATGTATCCTGTCTTTGAAATGCGTTTTTTTTCCTCCTCCTCCTCTTTTTCCATCACACATAAGTTTCTTCCGCGTGTGCGTCTATCAACACACAAATACATCGCACCAAAGGGACTCCGCAAGAAAAGCACAAACACAGCGGAACTGGCACGGAATCCACTCAACAAGAATCTGTTGTGCAGTTAAACGTGTCGCTACTCATTCATTATCCTCCCCCCGGCGAACATATCAGAGTGCGAGGTGCATATTCGTGTATTCCTTCACTCACCTTTTTACAGCATCCCCACCAGCTCCAGGCCACCATGAGCAACACTTCCAAGCCTGCGAACCCTGACCCGCCTGTGGCTGACGACGCGGTGTCTGATGACGGCATTGACGGGAAAGGAGATGTCGTAGCTCCCCCTGTATTCCTGCCAACCGCGGGCCGTGTGGAAGTACACCCCTTGGTGCTGCTGTCCCTAGTGGACCACTACGCCCGTATGAATACTTCTACCATCAAGAAGAAGCGTGTAGCAGGGTTGCTGCTGGGTCGCTACGTCCGCGGCCGTGGGGGGGTACAGACATTGGACATCAACAACAGCTTCGCCGTTCCCTTTGATGAGGACCCACAGGACGCTGATGTGTGGTTCTTCGACACCAACTACGCGAAGGAGATGTTCGCTATGCACAAACGCGTCTTACCGAAGGTGAAGGTTGTGGGATGGTATTCTTCTGGCCCCACCATTCAGCCCAACGACTTGCTGCTGCACCTTCTGGTTGCCGATCGTTTTTGCCCCAATCCTGTCTACTGTGTAGTGAACACCGACCCAAACAACAAGGGCGTACCGGTGCGGGCTTACACGACTGTCCAAGGGCGTGAGGGTACACGCTCTCTCGAGTTTCGTAACATCCCGACCCATCTCGGGGCGGAAGAGGCGGAAGAAATCGGCATCGAACATCTCCTACGCGATCTGACAGATTCTACTATCACCACACTCTCCACACAGGTGCAGGAGCGGGAACTGTCCTTGATTCATTTGTGCAAGGTGCTTCAACAGATAGAGGAGTATCTCAAAGATGTGGGAGACGGTGTGATGCCGATCTCCGAGGATGTATTGGAAGTGCTGCAAGAGTTGATTAGTCTGCAACCCGAGATCTACGCCCGCCGCTCATCGACTGAGATGATTCGACACACGAACGATGAGGCGATCGCGACATTCTTAGCGGCAATCGCACGCTGCATTGGCGCGCTTCATGGTGTCATCATGAATCGCCGCAAGCTAGCGCGTGAGCTGCAGGAGATCAAAGATCGTCGAGCCCGTGCTGCCGAAACGCGACTGGAGAACGAAAGGATGAAAATAGAGGAGGCGGCCAAGGAGAAAGACAAGAAGAAGTCATAGCCGTGGCGCCGACGCGGACGCTGGTCGGCGCGTAACGAGGAAAAGGCGGCACCAGTGTAGATGCATAAGGGGCCTGGGATGAGGAGGGGGAGTTGTACATGCGCAAAACAGAGAGGCCTTATGGGGGAAAAATGTGTAGATGGACGTGTTTTCCTTGATGCCTCCATACACACACACACACGCGCTTTCGCTTTTTTTTTTTCGTGTTGATCTGAGGTGCGTCCCGGGAGTGCTCGTAGGGTTTGCCTCGCGTGTTTATGCGCTTTTTTCTCCCTCGGTCCATTTTCTATTTGACGACGGAGGTCAAAGCAGGTTGAACACTGGGATGAGGAGGGGGTGGTAACTGCCGTAGGTTGCCTGCCTTTTATGCGTGAATGCACCGCGTCACACCTCCAAGCTTTTTCCAGACTCTGTGTGTGTGTGTGTGTGCGTGCGTGCGTGACTCCCGGCACACATTCGTGTGTAAACGCATAGGCTGGACGTTCAAGTGCACATTAAGGTGTGCGCGCGCTCCCGTGATAGGGCAGTGGTGCTTTTTTTTTTCCCGCATCCGTGCACAAATCTGAGTGTGCTTCATCTCCTCGTCTTTTTTTTTTTTTAGCGTGCCCGCGCGCGCGTTTGTGTGTACGCCGTTTTTCTATTCATGTTTTTTTCCTTGATTTTCGACCATTTGAACAGCAGTAAAAAAAACATGTCACTGGCGCAACGAAGGGTCCCTGGTGCTGAACCGCTCTCCTCTGATTTTATCTCCTCCCTGAAGATCGTGCACTTCCTGTCAGCGCGTTACGTCTGGGAGCGAGGGGGACAGGGATTGGGTCCTCACTCCGCCGTCGACTACACCCACGGTACACGTAAATGTCGACCTGTCGTGTACATATGTCTGCAGGTCTGCTCTTTGTATATCAGCACCCTCAGCATCGAGTATCACACACAAGAGGCGGCCGCTGCAACTCCCTTTTCTCGTTTACGGCAGTTGTGAGGCTTAGAAAAAACACACACACACACACACACACACACACACACACACACACACACACACACACACATACGCAAAAGCTGTGCGGCGGCAGCGACTCCAACCCAGTCAAGCTGCAGATCTTCTGGCCTGGGGGAAAAAGGGGCTGCTGATAACTCCTCTTGTTCTTGGCTCATTCGCTCTCGAACATTTTCTAACTGTACTAGCTCAGTGCACATGCTTATTTCTGCCGACATAAAATCTGTCGGGCGCTTTTGACTGTAGTGCTCTCACTTGTTTTGTGTTCGCTGGTGTCCCTCTTTTCTTCATCCCCCATTATTCTCAAGTGAGCATTCATTACAGGGCCACACTGTAACACATTCCGCTTATATACATATAGAGAGAGATCCATCAAAAAAAAAAAAATAACTTATTGACCAATTTTGAATCTTATCTGCGTTTGAAATGCAGCCAGGTGACCTGTGTAGGTGCCATCATCGTCCCTCTGACGAGAGGCGATCTGCGACGCTGCCGAAAAGATCACCCTGCTGCTGTGAAGACTACTGCACCTGCACTGAGTACTACGGCGGCGATTTGTCTCAGTCGCCCATCTCTTATGAGAAGAACGGCAACAAATACCCGCGACGCAGCGGTATTCCCTCATGCCCCCCTGGGAAACGCACGGGTGTTCCTACTCACATGGATTCGTACTCATCTCGGCGGTGTCCGGTGTGCGTTCCTGAGCGGGAAGAGTTGCAAGACGCAGACCTTCTTGCTCTTCAGCAGCGCTGCGAGGAGGCCCGTCTTGCCGACCAGAGGCGTAGGTTTGCCCTATCGGATTCGTTTGCGCAGCGCGGGCACCGTGGTGGGGTGCGCAGCTCCTACCAATCCAATACAGCCGAGATGCTGCGCCGCCAGCGCAACTCCTTCTACCAGAAAGCGGTGAACGCCGAATATCTGACTCGCCGCAAACTGCTACAGGCTGAGCTTGATGCACGTCGGGATGAGATAGCTGAGATACAGCGCGCGCGCGAAGAGAGGCGTATGGAGGTCGCTCACAACGATCTGCGGAAGGCGCGTCGTGGTAGCTGTGGCCCTCGTAGCAGCTCTCTTCAGAGGCCGCAAAGTGTCGATGCAACCGTGCGTGCTCCGCCGGCGATGCCGCCACCGCAGCTGAGAGAACCATCAACAACGCTACGTAATCAAAGCAAGTGCTGTGACCCTGCTGCATCTACGTCCGTACAGCCGGAGGACGAGCGCCGACCGGCTAGAGCGCAGATGAGGTCGAGCTCGACGCCGCAACCACAAAAAGACTCTTGCCGTAAAACATTCCCCCCACAACAACACTGTGCCATTGCCTGCAGTCACGGCCCAGAACCGTGGGCGGACTGCTGCGCTGATGCTCGAAACGCCTCCGCGCCTGGCCAATGGCATTGCGGGTGGATCTGGTGTCCACATTCAGCACGCCGAGGAGAACGCTTCTCTTCGTCTCTACGTCAAGACGCGAGGCTTCCCCTCCCTCCACCCGAGTGCCAGACGCAACCCTTGCCATGTGATATCAAGTCGGGGTCTGCTCAGGCCTCCCCGACGACCAAGGGGGACGTGGTGTGCACCGCGGACACCGCTCCCACGACGATGGCCGAAAGGTCGGAGAAGTCATCGAGTGGGCTAGATCGTGAAGCAGTCGCAGTGGAAACAATCAAGCAAGCACAACCGAGTAGCCCTCACCCTGTCACTGACGCCGATTCTGGTGCCACATATCGTGTAGGGAGGGGCCGTGGCGAGCGCGGTCGTGGTGGTAGGCCAACGCGGTTTCACAGCTGTACCGCTTCACCCGTTGCTTTGGCTGCTCCTCGCTTTGGTCGGAAAGTGTTCATCACAGATGACGTCTACTGCGCTCGTCGTTCCCGTTACATGGCTGACTGGGAGGCGAGCGGCGCAGTGCAGCGAATGCCGACCTCGTCCCGCAGTCCTAGCGCACCCCTCCCAGAGAAGACTACGAAGTGGCGCACTACTGGCGTGAGTTCATGTTGCGCTTAGTCTGCTCGACCAAATGTTGGGCATCAACTCGCCTCTTCTTCAGCTTCCGCTGGCGGGGGGTGCTCGCCATCTCGCCATCTCGCCTTTTTTTTTTGCTACTTCGCGTGAGTGTGCGGTCAACTCCGTTTCACGCTCTCTATTTTTCTCTTGCACTATCTTCTAGAGATCCCCCCCCTCCCCCCGCTGTATTACTCGCCACACGCCGTGAACGATACCCTTTTGTTGCATCGCCGTTCCGAGTGTTCAGGGGCTATACACGTACGTGAGTGATTTTTCTTTTCTCGTCGACGCAGGATCTTTGGGTGTGGGCCCGTCCGCGGAGGCGCACACGAAGATAAAAACCCCAACGCAACATCAGATTGGGAGCGAGGATGTAGCGGCCTTTTTTTTTTTCAAATTTTTCTTGTATTACCTGTACTTGTACTTTACAAAAAAAAAACCCTTGGTTTGTCTTTTGATGTGCATTGCAAGGGGGAGGGAGGGGAGAGGGCAAGAGGTCTCGGATACTTTCTCACTACCCCCACTCCCCCCACACAGACACATTTACAGAGGAGGCCTGCGGGTGTGGAGGTGACGGGGGGATTGACATCGAGACTGCTCATCCTTTCCTGCTTGTGTTTGTACTTCTTGTCTCTTCTGGGGGAATAATTTCGAGCTGTTCTTTTGGTGTGTACACACTTGTATCCGGATGCTGAGCAGATCCTCAACGCGTCAGAGGGGTACGCATATTTTTTTTTATTGATGGTTCTGTAGATGTGAAACGTCTTCACCTTTTCTGCATTTTACGTCTCCTTGTAGATGGCGTGCGGTCCCCAGCCGATCGATCCGTGGAAGGCTCAGAGGGCAGGGATCTGCATCGCTGCTCACACACCTACACGCGTGCGTAGAGCTGCACACATCCCACTCCACCCTTTTCACCTGCGCCTTCGCTCGCGGGTCGTCTTCCTTCCCGCCCCTTAGTTACTCTCTGTCCCCTTCAATCTTTTTTGTTTCTCTGTAAGCCGGTGCTTGTTTAAGCTTGTACTCCCCCGTTTTTGTTTATTTATCACTGACTTTAGTACCTCCATAGATGCGCTTGCGCTCCTCGTTTTGATGACATTTTGCTTCGTATGTTTGAGACCAGCACCCTCTTTTTTTTTTTTTGGTTCCTCTCTTCGTCCACGTACCAAATCACGCGGTTTGGAGGAGACTTTGACACTACTTTGCGTCCGGATGTGGCCTCATGCCCCCCTCCCCCTCTCCTCCTGCCGCATCGCTGTTGCCTGCCAGCTGCCTAATATTTTTTTCGCTCCCCTTTGTAGGGGATGTTGTTGTTTTCTTCCAAGCGCGAACCGGTGATGCCGTCAAATGGGGATAGCTTCCTCCACACCCCCAGACACACTTTCTCTCCCTCACACATTCCCTCTCGACCTCTCTGTTTCGGTGGCTGCTGCTGCTTTGCTTGAGCAGGGTACGTCGCCATGAGCACCTACACACCCACACACATACTAAGCCACCTGTTGTTCTATTTCTTGGATATCTTCCAATACCGCCGGCGCCCAAGTTGACAGCTGTCCAGTACAAACATCATATCCACAGACATTTATACCCCCCGAAGATTACAAAGAGGGTCCTTATTTCCTACAGAGCATCACTGCACTCTGTCGTTTGCTCCTTGACTTCCCTCCGTCCTGCTCGACCCTCTCGTCTTCTTCACGGACGACAGCGCATTCATTTTTCGATTCTTTATGACCATCTGAAGTAGCATATGCTTTTGCTTGATTTCTTACAAAAAAAAACATCACATCGCCAAAAAAAACAAATCGGTCCGCTGAGAAGAATCAACGAACTCCGTAACTGCACCTTTCTTTCCTCTGATCTAGGTCATTGACCCAGACGAGAGGAGGAGGGGGAAGAGGGCTGTCCAACTTCTTTTTTTTTCATTTTTTTCACTACATAGAGCGCTCCTGCAGACTGCACTGCTCCAAATTCACTGTTGGTTTCTTCTCTGAGCTCGCCACGCACGACGATCACAGACAACAGTTTTTCGTCTTCTTCTTATTTTCTCCTTGTTTTTATTCACTACACTAGGTGACGATGAGCATCCATCTGATCGACGAGGATGGTCACCTCCAGAGCGAGGGGAGACTGGTAGAGTATCTGACCACCATTGTTGATTTCAATGTCTCGCAAAGCTGTGGATCGCCGAAGTCGGGTGCAACAAATCGAGGCAGGGCTCTTGATACCGTCGGCATGGATTACCATGTCGTGGGCGTCTTCGGCGGACAAAGCAGCGGCAAGTCCACGTTGCTGAATCATCTGTTCGGCACTCATTTTCAGATGCTCGACGAGAAGACACGGCGCGGCCAAACGACAAAGGGTGCTTTCCTAGCGTGTGCCAACACGGCTCTGCTTGGGTTTGAAGCAGATGACTCGGTTAGCGGCTCCGAACGCTTCTCATCCGGCGTTCCAGATACTAGCTCTCAGCCCGACCGTGCGGTAACTGCTGCCAAAGGTGCACCGGGCGACGAGAACTGTGTGCCGCTCACCAAATCTCCTTTATTGGTTATGGATTTTGAAGGCACTGATGGACTGGAGCGAGGTGAAAACCAGAGCTTTGAGCGCCAACTGTCGCTCTTCGGGTTGAGCATTGCCGACACACTCATAATAAACATGTGGGCTGTGGACGTTGGTCGCTTCAATGCAGCTAACCTGAATCTGCTGCGCACTATTTTTGAGGTCAACCTCCAACTCTTCAGCCACGAAAACTATGAAGTGGCGGAGAAGCCAACTTTGCTTATCGTGCTGCGTGACTTCACTGAGGACGACCCAGCGCCTAGCCTTGCAACTGTGCGCAAGTCTTTTGACACAATATGGGATAGCATTACCCGTCCATCCCAGTTCGAGGGCGCCGGCATCGACTCCCTATTCCAGCTGAGGTACTTTATGATGCCTCACTACAAGCTACAGAAGAAAGAGTTCATGTCCTCTGTAGAAGCACTTCGTCGTTGGTTCGGCGACATTCAGTGCACCGACTACCTCTTTTCCCAACGTGCTATGTTTCGGGGCGTGCCGCTCGAGGGGCTGCCGGCGTACCTGACAAACTGCTGGGAAGCGATCCGGACTAGCAAGGACCTGGACATTCCTACGCAGCGTGAGATGTTGGCGCAGCACCGATGCAAGGAGGTGAAGGAGCAGGAGCTCAATGTTTTCCGCACGTTTGCGCAGCATCACGAAGAAGGTTTGGCGCGCGGCGAGATGTTGCTGGGCTTGTCCAAGCTACTCGACAAGGAAATGGAAATTCGTCTGACTGCCTTTCATTGGCAAACGAGGCTCTACAGCGGCGACGTAGTGATGCGGTATGCAAGTGAGTTGGAGACGGAACTGGTTGATGCAGCAATTCTTGTTTTGAAGCGGTTCTGCAAAGTCATCGCTTCTGAGGTGTTGCTCAACTGCGAGTCCCGTGTACTGAGCAGCGTCGACCAGAGTCTGCGCCATCTGCTGAAGGCAGCACAGACATTGCCCTTGAGTGCGGGTGAGGATGCCAGCGCCTCGGAGGAGGCTGTGGAGGTGGATGGTGCTGAGGGAGCGGCTGGTGCACCTCCGCGTCCAGCATACCGTGTTGGTGATCAGAGGATGGACTCTGCTGCGTGCCAACGTTTAGTTCAGGCTTTCTGGAGGTCACTCAGCGGCCAGGTCAACGAGATAGTGGAGGAGGTGGCCACAGTGCCGCCACCTGCCTACCTCTACGGTCGATACGCTGACCTCGTGGCCCAGGACCAGACGGTACGCATCAACATATTAAACACTGTTACAGATGTGCTTTTTCAAAAGGTGAAGTCGCGCGTGGTGTCGATGTCTGACAACGCGTGCGAAACAATGCATGGCGGCTTTGAGCGTTCTCTTACCCACTACACTGATGGGACTGTTCGGTTCTTCAGCACAACGACAGGGTTGCAGAAATCCGTTCCGGGAGCTCTCCAGGCTGGTTTGTTGATTCTGGGCTGCATTTTCTACTTCCGTCTGAAGCTGGTCTCAGCGGACGCCGACGACGCTGACGAGGGAGGCGCTGCTGCTGGTGTAGCTCTGCCGCCGAGTCGCTCCGCTCAACGCGTAGCGTGCGAGCGACGCCGCATTGTGTTCAGTGAAAATGACGCTGAAGCGCTTTTCTACCTGCGCTACAGTACGCTCGACACGGCCCCTAAGTATCCTTACGATGTTCCTGTGAGGACGGCTGACTCCGACGGAGTGGATGTCGGCGCATCGACTGATTGCGTACTGCTTAGTCAGCAGGCTACTGTGCGCAGCTACGAGTTGTACAGGCAGAAGTGCGATTTCACAACCCAGCTTCAGCTGCGTGCGGTGGAGGCTGGCAACCAGCGCCTCCCTGCCTGGGTCATTCCCCTCTTGTTCATTTTAGGGTGGAATGAGCTGCTCTACGTGCTCACATCACCTTTCCTTCTGGTGCTTCTGATTCTTGTCTGCACGGTTTTCTTCAAGCATTTCTTCGTCTCAAAGTGGCGCGCATTCGAGGAGGTGGGACCGGCTAGTCTCGTAGTACCGGCACAGAAGGTGGTCCAAACGGTGTGCACACTGGTGTGTTCTTTCCTGGACAATGGACAAAGTACTCAGGGGCAGCATGCAGCTGAAGGTCGTGATGCCGCTAGCGCAAGGACGGGAGTGGCGGCTCCTGTCAAGGAGACTTTACATGTGGACCCGATGCTGAGCGGCAAAGCGTTGCCAACTGCGCCAGAGACCATGCGCCACCGCACTATTCGCAAAGTAGACTGACGGATTTTCGATGGTGGCTTCGCGGAATCGGTGATGCTGAATGTCAGAGGGTGCGCGTGTCGATGGAGTGCTGTGGTGATGTGTGCGTGTGTGGGAGACGGTCTCGTGTTTCCTCGTTGGTTCTCTAGCGTGTATCGGTATCCGAGAGAGAGTGCTCGCATCAGTCTTCGTTTTTCGCAAAAAAAAAACCGTCATCTTCATACGTATTTAGGTGCACGTTGCGATAAGTTGAAACGCCGAGAGAAGCTGGACAGGTGCACATGGTAACAGTTGGTGCTAGCTAGATGCATGCTTGTTTTTTTTATCTCTGGGATCAACGCTTCTTTGCGGATCTGTACACCATTTTTTTCATTATTATTAAATGGTGTGTATAGGTGAGACAGGTACCGTTAGCAACGCTGGTGTTACTTGTCAGATTCTGTGCTTTATTATTATTATTAGAGGGACATCTTCAAACTGTCACCGACTCTCATCGCTTCGGCGCATCTGCTCATTTTTTGAAATGTTCGGTACCCACTCTTGGATGGGCTATGGTCTCTGCAAGGGTGGTCTGCGCACAAACACACATATATATATATATATATATATGTGTGTGTGTGTGTGTGTGTGTGTGTATGATGTGGTCACTTCTTGCCCCTGAGCTTGGATGCCGTGACGCCTTGGATCAGCGCTATCTAATTAATTGTTTTCCCAACTTTTTCCGTACTTGCACCTCGGACGACCAACTTCTGCTTTGGAGGGTACAGTGCATTACATTCTGAGCACATTCTCCCCTCTCTATCTGCCGTAGAAAAAAAATAGTCTTCTTCATTACATTTTTCGTACAGCCAAACCACACCTCGTCTCTTTCACATTTACATCTGACCCCTCCCCTCCCCTCCCCTCCCCTCCAAAGAAAAAAAAATCGAAGCAGAAACGCGCACAAACGCACTAGCTAGGATATCAGATTCTGTCATGCAGTGTACTTACCCCAAAAACCACTGCGGGTGCGACTTCTGTTGCAGCCGTCGCTCTGTTAACGCAAAGAAGCTGGCATCGAGTCAGCTGATCTCGCGCAACGGCAGCGCGGTGCAGCGCAATGGCTGCAATTGCGATTGCCACAAACATGAACAAGGTGGCGTCTCCTCTTTCAATCCTGATTACCCAGAGCCGGTCAACCAGACACTCCTCAACGCTTCCCGCGGTCGAAATGGTGTTCCCGGGGGAAACCAGTACACCATTCGGAACAACTCTGTGTGCGCGGGGCGGCCTGGTGGAAACGGCACCACCAAGGAAACGGCGGAGCAGCGTGAGGCCCGTGAGGCTTCGGAGCTGGATGCGCTGGAGCGCCTTCTTATGCTGGAGTACAAGGCCCGAGCGCAGGCAACGTTGGAGGCAGATCGTCTCAAGCGGAACGCGTCCAGTGCGACTCCTCGGTGCCCACAGCCGCTGCCTGAGGGTTACATGAGCAGTTCAATGGCGGACCAGGTGGCTTACGGAGACTCCGGGATGGGAAGCCGAAATGGAGCAAGCGCTGGCGAGGGATACTTTGCTCCGGGCTGCGAAACGATCCATGATGCGTATGCGATGGCGCACCATTGCCTTGCCGAGCCGCCGGCGCAGTGCCACGCTTCCCACCGCCTGCAGGACACGCTGGACAGCGTGCGTAAGGTTGCCGCTGATCCGATCAACACCACGAACCGTCATCAATTACAAAGGCTCCTGCATGAGAACGGGATGGCACCGGCACCGATCAGTGACAGAGCTGCTGTCAACGGCAAGGGTGCCAGCGGGACTAAGGAGAACGCGTTTGGTTCGACGCTGGCGGAAATCCGTGCCAACTACACGCATCCCCACGGCGGTGGTCTTGTATGGGTGCCGAAGACGCAGTCTACCATGAAGGACTCGAATAACTTGAGAGTAGATGGTAGTACTGTTGCGGGCACGGGTAACTCAAAGTCCCCGTCAGCTCTGTCGCCGGGGGCCGCCGCTGCAGTAGCCGCCGCTGAAAATCACTAACCTATTCGGCGTAGTTCTGGGCCTCGAGCTTCTCGTTGCAGCGTCATCTACACTGCCACTACGATGACACGTTGATGTTCATCTTCCTCATTCCAATCCCCTCTTTTCTGGTACGGGACATTTTGCCTTGCTCTGAACCTGTACGCCTTGAGCATTCACCAGAGAACCAACGCACACTTCTTTTGACCCCCCTCCTTTTGTCTTCTATGTCCTTTCTCGCATATATATATATATCCCCAAATTGTTTACCCGTCCAACAATAAAGCTCACGTAGAGCTGAGGCGCACACGCGCACACAAGTCTCTGTTACCCTCTCTTTTTGTTGTTACTGTTACAAGTAGTCGTAAAAGAATCGCTGGGCTTTTTTTTTCTTGCCATGTACCATAGCGGATTGATTCAAATCATATTTCTATTTTTAAATTTTCTCACCGTCCCCCCCCTCCTCTCCCCTTCCGCCTCGATGTACTTGCATAAACGGGGGCGCTTGTTTTCGTGGCTCGATGCACACGCAAAGAAAAAAAATACATGACAACCTCGCCTCTTTCTGCCCCCCCCCTCCATACTGTGCTCTGTTGATTCTTTATCTCTCCCACTTGGTAATTTGAGCAAAACGTGTGCGTCGAGGGTCCTCTCTTCGCGAAGTCGCTAGGAGGGACGCGTGCGTCCCGTGGGTGTTGCAAGAGGCTGTGACATGCCTATGCTACCTTTTTCAATGCACTTGGTCTTCAGCTCCCCCAACTGCCTGGCGCTGTAAAGCTAGCTCGTGGGTTGCTGCTCCCGCAAATGTTTCTGTGCGGAGGTGGGCGTATCGCTTCACATCAGCGGGTCACGCTGCGGCTTTGCTGCCAGCACAGTGACCTTGACACAACTATTGCCGAAGCTCCCAGACGAGGTTCTCTGCCTGTTTCTATAGAACTTCGAGTTGAAGTGCACCCCCTTTTTTTTTATTTTCCTCCTCTCTTCGCACTCCATAACCTTCCCCCCCCGAACGTTCGCTATATGATCGTCCTCCCTGACCTTCGTTCCCTTACCCCACGCTCATACACACCCTTGTCCCACCGGCTTCGTTATCCTCAGAAGTACCCCCTTTCCCTGTCGCTGTCTTGTGTACTGCGTAGCTTACCCTGTCCGTCTTGCTTTCACCACGGCAAGAGTAGCATCGTAAGGGTGCTTCATCTGTTTTTTTTTTTCGTTCTTCCACACTTTCTGTTTTCACGCTGTTCGTTGGCCACCGAAGGGTCTCCTCCATAAATAAACATATACACACACACACACACAATTATATATATATATATATATATATCCGTAAGAATGATCCGCGATCAGTGCCACGCTTACTGCAAGTGCTCCTACTGTGCACAGCAGCCGCAGGAGAAGTCGTTCAATGCCAGCGGTTCGATGCGTGCTGCCATGGAGGCATTGGACCGCCCTGGGATGTCGAGGGATGAACTGTACATGAAGAGTCTCCGCCAAACTCTTCGCGCCAAGGCATTCATGGACAGTTCCAGAAACGCCAGCAAATTCATTCCGGACGAGCAGCTTCTGAGCAGCAGGAAACGCCGAGATGCCAAGGAGCTAGCCCGGGCAGCGGAGCTAGTGCCTGTGCGTCGCCGTGACCGTCTTCAGGAGCTGGTCTTGCTGGAACACAAGAACCGTCTGCGCGAGGAGGCGGCGCTGCGTGCACAGCGGCGGGCACTTGGCCTGTCCGATGAGGAGGAGGAGGCGGTTTCGGCAGCGAAAACTGACTCTCAGCCATCGACGAGGCCGTCTTCGCAGGCCTCATTGCAACCGTCCAGCGGAAGTGGTGCCGCCACTCCGGCTTCCCGTTGCTCTGCCGAGCACGACCTCCATGTCATGCTGAAGGACATCAAGGACATCGTCGACGAGGACCACGCTGATTCCTCAGTGCCGCTATACCGTGATCAGGTATATAAGCTGCGCCAATTGATGCACAAGCAGAAGAAGAAGACACGGGATATGGTGGACAGCTGCGAGAATGCGCCGCATGTTTGTGGCCACTGTCTGGACGTGCAGGTGCAAGCGCGCCACCTCAGCGCTGCACCCCACGGCTCTGTTGCCTTCGGCCTTACTGGGAAGGTTATCAACCCCGAAGAAGGTATCAAATTCGGTACTAACATGCAGCGCAGCCTCGATGGGTCGTACAACGCCTCAGCAGTGGAGCCCACCCGCGTCTCTGGGAGCAGGAGGCGCCTGACCGGCTACAAGGCCGGCCCAAGCGGGACTGGCGTGGTGTTTCTGCCGGTCTTGCCCCAGAACGCGGGAAGCCGGCAATCATCGGGTGACCAGTCGACTCGTTTTCGCCCTACCTTCAACAACAACATCGGGAGCGGGGAGCCTGTGGAGAATGAGCTGCAGTTTCCCGGCAGCACTTACAACGTCTACGACAGCGGTCTCTCAAAGGAGGCGACGCCGCAAGCCGCAGGGCAGAATGGGAAAGGCGAGCGCTCTGTCAGGATTGACTCGGCTTCCTCCAATGCAAGCTTGCAGGACGGGAATAAGGAGCCAAATGCAGACTCTCTGCTTACTGCACCTGCGGCGCAGGAGAAACCAACCTACAGTACCTCGGTTTCGATGTGGAGGACGACTAACCAGGAGAGGGATATGGATATGGATCGTTTCAGAGAATTCCAGAGGAAGGTGAAGGAGAACAGCAGGCGCGTTTATGCAGAGACTGCCAGTCGCTTGAACAAGGAAGCTTCTGCATGAGGGTATCTTTGTGTGTAGGTGGTGGCACCTGGGGCTAACCTGCGCCCGTTTTGTGTTATACGAGGCGCACTATCCATTTGCCTCGACCGCGGCTCGGATGTCGGTGATGGGGAAGGAGTGAGAGCGCGTCGCTGTGTGTGTGTGTGTGTGGGTGTTTAGGCTCACATGGGAGGGGAAGGGCTGAACGAGTTACTTTCCTCCACGTCTTGGAAGCAGATGGGCTGTTCTCTGCATCTCTACTTGTCCAGAGAGGTATCCAGCACCTTTCCCCTGCCATTCACATTCGCAGGGATGCAAAGAAATCGGAGGCGGTGGGCGACTGGGGATATTTCTACTTTCACCCAGCTTTCCTTTCTTTTCCTCCTGTTACATCTTCTTTCTCTCTCAACCTGGTTGATGGATGCGCTTTTTCTTTTTTCTTTTCTCCTTCATTTAGAATTCTCGCACCGTTTGGGAATTTCACACATTTTTTCTTCTTTTGATTGGGCTCCCTTTGACTTTGGTTTGACGCGGATGCACGATTCTTTCGCAAGAATATTATGCTCTAAGACTCCTCCCTCATTTCTGTTCCCCTCTCAGTCAACCTCACGCGTCATTTTTTCTTCTTGTCTCTTGTTACTGTTTTTTTTTTCTTTTCGCACTCTTCGGTTATATCACAATGGGCTTGACTGTAGCATGTATAGGAATCGATCTGCATTCGTATTTGTAAGTGAAGCGCGTGTGCGTGCAGTGATCGCGCTTCTTCTCGCAGTACTCAGGATATTTTCAGTTTCTCTTGTTTTTTGATTACTCCACATCTGTGGTTGATGTATAGCCGCAGCGACGTCACGTTGTTCTCTCCCTCTGATTCGCTTTCCGCTTGGCCCTCTTTGCCCTCCACCCCCCACCCCCCCCTGTTCACCCCGTTCTACCACTCCTTTCTTCCATCAAGTGTACATATCATACGAATACGACCTGGAGGCGGCCAGGCAGATCTAGGCACTGTCCTGTTTTTTTTTTCTTATTACCTCCTCTTTTCACTCTTGTACAATGCCTCGGCTTCTTCTTGTCTTTCCCTGTCGTATGTTCGGACTTTCGTTCTCCTCCCTCATGTTCGCTTCCGGCCTGGAATCCAAAGGGAATACGACGCCACTCCACGTCGCTGCAGACTTCACCCTCTTCGACTCAAATTTACCCAAATCAGAATTCGTGTTGACGCCATTGTGTTTTCAGCAGACCAATTACCTTCCTGCGCTGACCTTCTCCCTATTTCTTCCTCTCTTTCAAGAGCTGCAGGCCGTGATGCATGTAGTGGGTTGTTTTGTGCCCCCCCCCCCTCCCTCCCTGCCTACTCAAGGGAATCGAAAGTCATTCCTTGCAGGGCAGTCTAGTAGCGTAACTTTGGGGTGCTGTGTGTGTGTATGCACTACATCACACATGTGTTACTTTCGTCGACGTTCTCATGGAGGCCTTTCCCCCCCCCCCCCGGTGCGCATTCTCGGACTGATGTCAACGGAGATGGTTACTGGTGTGCTTGCGTACGGTTGAATCTTCTTCTTGCACATCACACCTCGACTCTCCCCCCCCCAAAAAAAAACATTTCTACTTTCTTCTCTTTCGTTTGGTCGTGTAATCCCCAAAGTCTTTTGCTGCGGTTTCAATCGCCCTCGTCAGGTGATTGCCGGTGAGTGTCATTCTGCAGCCCTACTCCATCACACGCACGTAGGCAGATACAGACACATATACAGACAACCTTCCTCTCTGCCGAGTCCATTTCGTAGACAACATATATGTATATCTCTAGAGTACCTCTTTTCATAATTGATTCACAGGGAAAAGCGGAGGAAAAAACAACCCCCCCCCACAAAAAAAGTCGCATTTGAACAACGGCGAGCAAGGGTGGGAGTTTCGCCTCATACTGTTCCCGTAATTCTCCTGCAACTGTTGAGTGTGTGTGTGTGGGGGGGGGCGGCGGCGGTCGGTGGCGAATCCCCATTTTAATCTCCGCCCTTCCGCGTCACTCTTTTCCACATCTCTCTCTTTTTAGTTGAACTGTGTGCGGAGGAAAGAAAAGACGCCTCAACATGCCCATCAAGGCTAAGGCAGTGGACAAGAAAACAGCTGCTGCCTTCGATCGCGGCCAGTTCGGGGTCGCATCGTCGGTCACATCAGCCGGCCTGCCAAAGCGGTCGTACTACTATGATGGAGAGCGGCGTTACGCAGAGGCTGAAACGGCGAGGTCTGCTTCCTTATCGTCATCATCGTCGTCAAGTACTCGCGGCTTGAGGTCAGACAACAAGAGTTCGCCAGTCCGCACCCCTGCTCTTTCACGAGGCTACTACACCGGTGACAACGATGGAGACATGAGTGATGATGAAGAGGTTATTCGACGCGCTCGTGCCGCAACACAGGCACTCTTAGGAGGCGGCTTCCCAGTGAAGAAAGGTGGTTCGAAGAATGAGGGAGAGGGCCGCAGGCTCGTTGCGTCTACCAACGAACGTCTAGAAAAGTACATGCGAGCAAAGGCATCGGTGGACCTCTCTGCGAGGGCATCGGTGCTATCAACACCTGCACCTACGTCCAGTTCACATGCCGCAATGCCGTGGGGTACTTCCGCGATCACCGAGGAAGGGTCGGCTCATCCACATAGCGGGGGGCGCCGTGATGATCACCATTTTGCAACATCATTGACTGACGGTGACTCGTCAGATGGTAGCAGTGCGGACGTCATTGCGCCAGCTACCTCCTCATCCGCAGCGGACGGTGCGGTTGGGTGGTGCACAAACAATTCCGAGTTCGGCGATCTGATGGCTCTACTGGAGCAAGATGTGCGTCGAGAGCAGCGTGATAACCTTCCACAGGGTGCTGTTTGCGTCCGTGACGCATTTTCTGAGAGGGGTCAGTCACCATGTCAGCCGCTTTCTTCTTTTGTTGACCCAATTTCCCCTCAGTACGCTGCGCCTTCGTGTACCTTCGCTGCGCTGGAGGACAAAGCACTTGAACAGCTCTACAAAGACTGGTGTCTGCAGCGCGAGAACGGCGACGGGGTCGAGAATAGTTCAAGGCGCTCATCCGAAGTCTTTATCGCAGCAGATCACCGCCCTGCCGCCTTCAGCATCGCTGCGTCGGCGATGCATCAGTCGGCATCCGCGTCGCCTCCGCCCGAAGGCACCGCGATGAGTGTTATCGGCGCTTCGGTTACCTCGCAACTGCTACCCGATGCTCCCTTCACATGGGAGGAGTTGCTCCAGGGTGAGGTGGCGCGCCGTAACATCCGTCACACCCCGGCGTATAGTCCACGATTCACGACATTGCTAAGCGATCCAGACGCGATAGCTGAACAGGCAACCCGCCGTCTGCAGCGTTTTCTCCAGTCTGTAGAATGCGTGGAGCGACTTGTGCGCAACAAACGCTTTATGCACAGCGTAGCCGTGTTCCTCTACGAGCACCACAAAGTTTTCCTGCCCCACCACCGCTTCGTTGCCACGGCAGAGGAGGCGGCTGGTGCAACCTTCGATGGGGGGGGTGCAGACCTCGACCTGGAAAACGTGGGTCACGCAGATGTGGAGCATACACATGCGGAGCATCAAGTCTACGCAGAGTTTGGGGACCGGGTTTCATCTGCGTTGCTGTCAGTGCTGATCCACCGCGTTCCTGGGTTTGATGAAGCCGAATTCGTGGAGACCCTCTACGACACTCCAATCACCGACGTCGTGCTGGGGGAAAGCGATGGCGCATCCGGAGACCACACTGTTCTTGGGGGCCCACAGAGTGTTCTATCCTTTCCCGCATGGCGTCTACTGTTGGCGATCAGTGGATTTGATAGTTTTTTTGCTTGGATGATGGACTACATCCAGGAGGAGTATCGGCTGAATCATGAAAGTGACGATGGCACACAGCCAATTGCTGTGGCCGGTGTGCGCGGTCTGCGTGCGCTTATTCGCTCCACTTACAATCGACCTGCCCCATCAAACGCAGTCGAATCGCCCGCAGTCGACGCTCTGGTTGGCGTTGCCACTCCTCGTGATACGATGCAGCAAGAAACGCTACCGAAACCGCCGAACCTGCGGCTTTTCGATGATGTGAGTGCTTCTGTTCACCCCCGCCCCAGTTCGGAACCGCAGAACCCTTTTTCAACGCCCCCGCCGCCACTTTCAAATACGTTTCACACACCTCCTCCGTCTAGTAATAGAGCTCTCCCGATGCGCGCCTCGTTTCTTTCGACTGCTTCGAGCGCCGATGAGTCTTTGTCAAGGCCGTTGCCTACGCCTCCTGTCAGTGCGGCCGGTAC
Organism: Endotrypanum monterogeii; assembly: GCA_000333855.2. Taxonomy (NCBI): domain Eukaryota; phylum Euglenozoa; class Kinetoplastea; order Trypanosomatida; family Trypanosomatidae; genus Endotrypanum; species Endotrypanum monterogeii. Next base: position 117,125 of record CM007316.1, on the reverse strand, counting down.
TAATCGTGGCTTGATTCGCAATAGTGCACCCCTTTACCGCACGAGGGAAACTACGCACCCAGGCCGTGATCTTCCTCCCATCACGCCAAACGGTGATTCGTTAATGATGCCCACCAATGGCGATGCGGCCGCGGCTTTTGGAGAGTCCTCCTCGTCGACAAGAGGGTCCGCAACGTCACTGCTCATGCGGCCGAGAGAGCGAAGTCTGAAGCAGCCGCCAGTGGTAGCATCGGTTAGTCTATCTACGGTTTCTCATCGCACGCCGACATCACCTGCACGCCCAACTGCCTCAAAAAGTACCTCCAAGGTGACTGTTCAGATCTCTGGCCCGTCCACTGGAGGGCGGGGTGTGAGAGCCCACAGCAAATCTCGCTCGACATCCACTAGTCGCAGCCAAGTAGGCATTGAAGAAAAGCCTCAATCGCGGAGGCCACATCTCAAGCGCTGACAAATGAAGTGATTGGAGTAGCAAAGGCGGTTTTGGACGCTCCCTCCTTGCTTCATCTGTTTCACTCTATCTTCCTTTGCAGCGCAGGAATGCCTCTTGCTTGCCTGGGTTGTGGGTGTGGGCACCCGGGTCAGGATGTCGTCTTGTTGAATTGCAGCACCTTTCCTTTGCCGACCCATGTCGGCCGAGGGGGGGGGAGGGATATGTCTGTGTATCTTAGGCTGTGGCTATTGGAGACTCTGCCAAATCGTACAGCGCGTGGGTGAGTGGTGTGGTCTGACTCTATTCTCTCTCCGTCACTGACGAGCCGCGCATGGTCGCCTCAGGAGTCAAATCCAGACACTGTGCATGGATGTCCGTTCTGTGTTTCGCTTTTCTTTGTTTCAGGACTCCGTCCCTGCATGTTTCTATGGTGACGCGTCTTACGACAAGAATAATGTGTCTGTGTGTGTGGTCCACATGACGTGGAAAGCATCAGTGTGAGTCGAGCATCTCTCCTCCGGTCCCCCACGCTACCTAATGGCTGTGGGTGGTTGCGGGGATTCGCTGCCACCTCGAGGGATGTGCGACGCGGGGGTCGGTATGGCGGGTGCGACTGTGTGGCGACCTGCTGGGCAGTGTATGGAACAGAGGTTGTGCTGATGTGACTGGCTTGCTGTTTGCTGTGACGCCCGCTCCCTTCTGCTTCGTGCTACACGATGGACGTGTGACTTGTCGTGTCCAGCTCATATACATATGTATAGATATACATATATATGTAACTTCTGATGTTTTATTACCCCAACACGTTAATCTCTTCAGGACTTATGCGTAAGCGCAGAGTCATCTTCAAGCATTTATTACTTCCTTTGCCTCTCTTTCCTTATCGACTTTATGGGCTCTCGGGCGCGCAAACCTTGCATAGTTGACAGACGCGTGTCTTTTTGTGTGCGTGTGTGACGACAACGGTAGATGTGTGATACAACCTGTATCACATACTTCTCCCCATACCCAAGTTCACCCTATGCGTTCGTGCTGTTTCTGCACGTCCAAGAGAGAGGGACTCCTCCATAAAATAAAAAAAATTGTGGAATGTGTGTGAGGGAAGGTAGTAACCAGTGATTGCAGCAGTGAAACCAAGAACCCTAGACTTACCCTCCCCCAAAGGATGCGCAGCGACAGTACTCATCGCGCATCGTCCGTGCGCACCTCCTCTTCCCACCGGAGCACCATTGAGACTCGTGGTGTGCCAGAGTTTGATCTCGAGTATGCGCGGCAACTAAGTATAGCCAAGCGTGGCCGAAACAGCAATGTGAGGTTGTCCCCAAGCCCTGTGCTCGTGCCCGACTCACCACGGGAAAGTGAGATGCAAGGTCCAGCAGTCGTGGCGGCCTCCCGCATGAAAGATTATGTAGTGACGCACATAGCACCATCTCACAGCTCGCGCTTGCGTCGAACCAGCGAAGGGGCATCGAAGGCTCTCGCGGAAAAAACGAATGCTGAGGAAATCTCTGAGCCGACCACATTGCTCAGCCTCACATCTACGAGGCGCAGCCGCCTTTTAAGTGACGCAGCGGTTCTCCCCGCATCAGCAACGGATAGCGATAAATTCTTTGTGCATTTCTCTGTCAAAGAGATCTTCGTCATTGGCCTAGTAGCCCTCGCTCTTCTCTGCGCTACTACCTTCGTCATGCCCGTATCGTCTCATTTCAAACCTTCTTTCTTCTTTCTCAGTGGGGCTTTCTCATCCCCGCTGCTGCAAATACGCAGCGGTGTAGTCGACAGATGGAGATGGCTGAGCCGACATGTGCCGGATTTTTTCGCTCAGGTTGCGTTGCATTTGCGTCAAGTTATGGGGCTGGCTCTCGAGCAGGTTGGCGATCCCAGTGTCTTGGGTAAGTTGGGCTCAGCGTTGGTGTCTGTCAGGACATACGTATCGGGTCGCGCGGGTGTGAAGCTCTCGCGCATTGATCCGCAGCCGCATCCGGTGCTGCAGAGCAGTTTCTCAAAGGAGCCCAAGGACGAAAAGGAGTGGTTTTTCTTCACTATTTTCAATCTCGCTGCGTCGGTTGTACGCAACATGACACAGCTCGGCATCAGGCTTCTTCTCTTTGCTGGTCGAGCCGTGCAGGTCTTGTGCGACGGGGTGTCTGGTCTGGTGTCATTCTCTTCCGTTCCAGTGGAAGTGCATCATGTGACTTCTGGCGACGTCTTGCCGGCTGTGACTGTGCCGAAGGCAAACCACACCACTGGCGATTGGCACACGACTTCGTCAACCCTGTTGTTGTTATGGCGATTGCCACATTTCCTGTGGATGTCGCTGATTCATGCTTCTATTGCTGATCCAACAGCACCGCGCAACGAGTCCGCCTTGACCTCTAGAATGACGAACGCGTCCATGACCGCGACTAGTTCTCGATACTCCTCAGAGCTCCAAGAGCTACCGTGGGGGGTGCCATCCAAAGCGATGCCAAATATTCTAGCCTCTCGCATGAAGCTACGAACAGTGCACACACGAATGCTGGAGGGTTCGCTGTGGTCATCTTTGTTGGACGAACACCCCCGGGAGGTGGGGAGTTTGGCGAGGGATGATCTACAGGAGCTGCTGAGAGACCACCTCAATGCGACACGTGTAGTTGACGTGGCACTGCGTGCTGGAGGTCTCGTTATGGATATTGAAGTAGAGTGGGACGCAGCTATGGAGTATCCTTTACAGTCGGAGTCTGATCACTCGACAGAGAAGGTGGAGGGTGTGAAGGCGACGCAGCGTAGTCGAAGGGCTGTTGTGGAGGCCAAACTGCAGCAGTGGAGTTTCCCACATCTAAGGAAGCTGTACAGCTACGCCACCTCAGCTGGGAACTATCAGAGGCGAATGGCTTCAAATAAAGCCCTTGTCGGCGCTGCATGCAAGGCGTGGGTGGCAGAGTGCCATCAACAGTACCCGTTACTGTTGTATCATACGGATCGCAGGTTTCGCAATTGCACAGCATGGCTGAAGAAGACGACACCACTGCACGGTGCTTCGGCCGGAGAGGTCCTTGGGGAGTTGCATGAGTGCAACAATCCTCTTAAAGATTGTTGTCTGCGTGCTTCCCGGTTGATGGCAAATGTGTCTGATCGGGCGAGTCGCTTGGCGCTGCGTCAGCGGAGGAGTGTGGAGTCTCCGGTAGACTTCGCCGCCGCTGTCTCCGACGAGAACTTCACCACCTGTGAGGTAGAGCGGAGGAGGTGTGCAGCGCAATTGATGACGGCGGCGCAAGGTTGTGCACAGCGTATACGTGACACGCAGCGCCTTCTAGACACTGCTTATGTACGTCAGGTCACTGCTTTTAAGAAGTGCGCTCTTGAGCGAAGTGCATTGGAAAGAGGTTTCCGGAGAAGGGAGCAGCGCTCAGCGCAGGGGGCAGAGACAGGGTGTAACGATCTTTTGAGCAAGAACGTGTCGGGGGTTCGTAGGGGTGCCGCTGCTGTCTTTGCGCATCTCTATGAGGCACTGGCAGTATCCAGGGCCGAGGCCGATAAACGAGTGATCGCGTGTGCGAATGCTTCCGAACGGGATCGAGTTCACTTTGACACCGAACGTGCGCAGTGGAATGCCTCCCTCATGGCGCGGATTTCTAGTGCTGAGCTGCAGTGCGAGGCAAAGCTGGCGGCGCTTCGTGAAGAGACGCGCGTCGTGAGCACCGCTGCGCGGTGGAAAGCCGAGGTTGTTTGTGCAGAGCGTCTTGCCAGGGAGGTGTCGATGCTCAACCGCAGCGCCGCGGCGGCATCTACGCACATGCAACGAGAGGTAGAGGACGCCAGGTTGAAGGGCCAGCGAGCTGGAGTGGTGTGTGGAAGCTTCACGGGAGAAAACGAAGTGGATTACGAGGCGAGTCTTCAGCGAGTTCGTGAGGAGTGCCAGGCGCGAAGGGAAACCCCTCCGAGACTCCAGGAAGCGCAGCTGCGCAATATGAGCGCTCAAATTGCCTCGCACACTGCGCAGCTTGAGTCTCTTGAAGTCGTACATCAAGAAGCAGTCCACAGGGTGCGGCAGGAGTTTCATGCGGCTGTCGCTGACACTTCAAACGAGGCGTGCCTGCAAGTTACGCAGCACAATTTACTGGTCTGCGGTGGTGTGCGCAAGGCTATCGAAGAGGAGCTCAATAAGTTGCCTGCTAATGCGACTCCCACAGACGCTTTCATTCAGATGCTGGCGCACACCCCTGTGCGAGGGCAGCTAGCATGGGTGTTCCAGGGAACGCCGGCGCACACTGTTCAGGATAGCAGAGCCGTTTCGATCAATAGACGCTCTCCACGTTTTTTTTTCTATTTTCACACCACAAGTGTATTCATTTGCTTCGCTTCTATCTACACCCTCGTGAAGTACTCTCGGAAACATCGCCTGTATAATGAAGCAATCGCTCGTTTGGACACACTCATCGCAGCGAACGAAACAACGCTCTCTTTCCACTCGAAGAATAATCCTTCAAAGTACCGCAGCGATTTCCTGATAAACGGAGGGGTCTCCATGGGCTGGACTGTGATGGAGGCGTGTATGGCGAACAGTTCGGAGGCCCTTCTCGCGTGGCACTTAACACGTTGCGAGTTTTTGCTGGCGCAGGAAACAAACATCCTGCAAAGGGAAATGCACCAGATCGGCACAGCATCGGTTGCGCTGCATGCAGATCCGATGCGATCGCTCCCAGAGAGCGTTTCAGTCAATTCGAATGTTTTCTGTGCCTCGCGTAACTGTCCTTCTAGCCGCCTCACCTCGGCGTCCACCCTCCCCCTCATCTGCGAGGATGACAAGCAGTTGTCTCAGCTGCACGCAGCCTTCCTCAGCTGTTACTACGCAGTGCTCGAGATGTACTACGTGGACTTACTAGACGCTGTAGCGGGCCGTGTGCTGGTGAAGGCTCAGTTGCAACGGGCTGAGTCCATGGCAAAGTGGCAGTCGGCTGTGCTTGGTAAGCAGTTGTCCAGTGTAGCTGAGCAGAAAGGGTCTCTAGCGCAGAGTGAAATCTCCGAAGACGCATTAGCCACCCAAGAGAAACTCGAAAGGGCTGAGCGACGTATCTCCTCACAAAACGAGGCGATCGCCCTTCTGGAGCAGCAGCTAAAAATGGCCCGAGGAGAGCTCAACAGGGCTACTTGTGTACTAGACACGCGAGTACCATCTCTCTGCGGCGATATAGCGGTTTCAACGGCGCTAGAGCCGGCGAATACCAAATCGCGACATGTGTACTCCAAGGGCGAGCTGGCCGGCGGCGGACCGACGAGTGACTCCATCACAACCTTCCCCTTTTCCAGCGTGGAGGATGACTCGATTGTGCATCGAGAGCCTCCTGCGCTGCTGGATTCCAGAGCAACAGAGGGACCAATACGGACACCGGTTCTCCAAAGGGCAACCATGGTACGCGATCCAGACACCACACGGCGCTACCACAAACTGCAGTGGGATGATGATGATGCTCACATAGAATAATACCGCTGAAAGGTGCAGCTCCACGGTACGGGGAGGGGGGGGCACGATGGGGTAAATACCTCGAGATTATGGTCACAGCCAAATCAAGGGTGCATTCAGGTCTTACATTATGCGAATGGGTGATGTATCGACGCTCTTTTCAATTTCTGCACTGGAACATATATATATATATATATATATATATATATATA
>CM007316.1:100311-110588 GCA_000333855.2 Endotrypanum monterogeii | reverse complement strand
CAGCGTTCGGAGCGCCCTCGTCGGCTTTAGCGCCGCCAGGACACACCAACCCACTCCGTCGGAGACAGCAGACCCTGCGCACTCGACACGCTCGCTCACAACAGATTGGGCTGGCGTGGATTGCCTCGTGCCCCCGCCATCCATCACGCTCGCCCCTTACACCCCTCGGGTGCTTTGCATTGCACGGCCCCCACCACGTCAGCCGTGGCTCGCAGCCTGTGTACATGGCGCTCGCATGTTTGCATGACCGCGCCTCTTTCAAGGCAATGTCGTCATCAGGTGGGAGGGTCTGCCGCTCCCTCCCCTCCCCCCCTCCGGCCTTCCAAACTGTCGTGCGAGAGGACGGAAGAGGAGGAGAAAGGGAGGCGGGCCTGGATCGCCTCCACCTGTGCGTGATGCAACAGCCGGGACACCGTTGAAAGCCCATGGCACCAAGGGCGCCCCTCGCCCTCCCTCGAAGCCCGCACGTCTGTCGGGTGCGTAGCTGGGACAGACGGCAGAAGGGTCCGCTGTACAGGCGCGTGCCTAGGCGCAAGGAGGTTGCACCTCGTCCTGAGGGTTTCACACAAACACAAAGGGTGCATGTGGCTCTCTTGTCTTGAGACCAGAGCAAATACATAGTTTCCACTTCCCCAGGTTGAGAGTCGCCTCCAGCTCAGTGCATATTCAAGGGACGCGTTTGTCACCGGCGTCAGTGCAGCAAGAATCGAGAGGCGAGGGCTTTTCTGGTTGTAGCGATCATCCTGGAGACGAGGTTGATAGTTATTGGCACGCTTACCGAAAGCCGTGGTTGATGTAAGAATCAACCACGGCCTTCTGATGCGGCTAGCGGAGTACTCATTAGTTTGATTCCTTACTTGCTGCCACGGACGCTTCAAGGGTCACGTTTGTCGAAGGCAGCACGGTGGCTCAGACGCCTCTGTTGGCACGAATACGCGGCGAGGGCTGCACATGATTAGTGAAAGTGCAGTGTTTCGTATTGCTCGGCGAGTGTCAGGCATTTAGGTCGATGTGAGATGAGTGCGAGGTGCTTGACATCGTGAGGGTTGGATCGGTGGCCGGTAAAGAAGTAGGATCTGACAGCCGGACAAGGAGACACGTCTCGCGTACGCTGAGGTGAATGAGCTCTGCTTTGTAAAGTTGACGAAGCATCAGTCTTCCCTCTCCCCCTTATCGACTACTCCTTTTTTTTTTGAAGACTTCTTTGAACCTCAACGATGGAGGCGGGGGTGAGGAAGGGAAGGGAACGCTCCCTGATCGCAGCAGGACACATTATTATTTTCATTTTTTGCACGGTGTGGGCACCCGGGTCAGGATGTCGTCGTCTTGTTGAATTGCAGCACCTTTCCTTTGCCGACCCATGTCGGCCGAGGGGGGGGGGAGGGATATGTCTGTGTATCTTAGGCTGTGGCTATTGGAGACTCTGCCAAATCGTACAGCGCGTGGGTGAGTGGTGTGGTCTGACTCTATTCTCTCTCCGTCACTGACGAGCCGCGCATGGTCGCCTCAGGAGTCAAATCCAGACACCGTGCATGGATGTCCGTTCTGTGTTTCGCTTTTCTTTGTTTCAGGACTCCGTCCCTGCATGTTTCTATGGTGACGCGTCTTACGACAAGAATAATGTGTCTGTGTGTGTGGTCCACATGACGTGGAAAGCATCAGTGTGAGTCGAGCATCTCTCCTCCGGTCCCCCACGCTACCTAATGGCTGTGGGTGGTTGCGGGGATTCGGTGCCACCTCGAGGGATGTGCGACGCGGGGGTCGGTATGGCGGGTGCGACTGTGTGGCGACCTGCTGGGCAGTGTATGGAACAGAGGTTGTGCTGATGTGACTGGCTTGCTGTTTGCTGTGACGCCCGCTCCCTTCTGCTTCGTGCTACACGATGGACGTGTGACTTGTCGTGTCCAGCTCATATACATATGTATAGATATATGTAGGGCAGACAGTACATCTTGAAAAAGGCGAAGCTACCTCACCTAAGGGTCTTTGTTTTGCTACCTGAGTGGCTGGACGGGGATGCATACTGATGCATTGTCGGATGACAATCCGTACATGCCTTTCAGCTTTTTGTTCTCTTCTCCTGGATGGGATGGAGGGAGGGGGGCTCTTCCTCTACACGTTACTGCGTAGGCTTGCGGCTCCTTGGTAAAGTATTTTTATCGGCCATTATCTTTCCAAGTTCTTAGAGGGAGGACACACCTCTCTGCTATGTGCGTCGACACTTTCGTACGGTTGCACAGACCCGCTGTTTCCGGACTCTCCCACTTTTGTTTACTTGGGCAGCGCAAATGGCGCTTGGCGTACAGCTAAAGGTTCGTTGACGCTTCCTTCCTCGTCTGCTGATGGCTTTTTTGTTGTTATGGTGCTCTCAAGATTTCAGAATGGAAAAGGGGTCACCCGCGCACCTGCAAAGAAGCGTGCTGCGGTGCGTTGTTGGACGGCAATGCGTCCAGGCAGGCATAAGGCCGCCACTGTACTTGAAAACACTGCCGTCGATCGTCGCGCTTCTGGAGCTGAGAAAGCAGCACCCGTGGTGGGTGAATATCACCCAACCGGCCCAGCTGTCCACGCTGGCAGCCGTGTGTTGATCTGTGGGAGTTTTCCCCCGGTGAAGAGGAGCATACACTTCTACTATCCAAACCCCAATAATGATATGTGGAGGGTTCTCGGCCTTGTTTTTTACGACGATGCGGAGGCATTCTATACTCCCATTGAGAGCACCCCCTCGACATTTCTATCGTCTCCACAATCACGACGCCGTGGTGCTGTGGCTCGGACACTGGATGAGGCTCGTATTCTCCGCTTTGCCGGTCGGCAGCCGGTTGGTTTTTTTGACATGTGCCGACGAGCTCGCCGTCACCTTGGCAACTCAGCCGACAACAATATCGAAGTGCTCGAGTACACCGATGTCGTGGGGGATGTTCTCGTGCACACTCCCCAGTGTGCAGGCATCATAGCAACCGGCACGCTTGCTCTGACGATGCTGTTGCGATGTCTCTCAGTTCATGGAAATTTCTACACGAGTGCAGGATTGCCCGTGGAGGTGCTTTCCGATACGCGCCAAGAAAGTTACAATATTCCGACCATAGGGGGGAAGCTCAAATGGATGCCGAATGAGGCGTGTGTCTTTCGCAATGTTCTCTGGATTCATCGTGGTCCATCGACGTCACGGGCACTCCCACTCAACCTCGCGGAGAAAACATTGCACTATCGTCGTGCTGTTTCCGCGCACCTGTCCATTCCCTTGGTGGGAGCGCACACATCTTTCCTGAAGCCACAACACGCAGATAAAAAGGTTTTTTGAGAGGATGTAGCCGAAAGGTTACTTCCATTTTTTTTTTTCGCCGTCAAGCGCGGAGGGGGTCTTTTTTCACCTTTTTTGATGGCTTTCAACTCATTTTTTCCCGCACCCAGCCGTATCTCCCCCCCTTTTTTTTTCCTCCGTAGGTATGCTGCCTGCGGTTTCTTTTCACAGGGCTCTCCGGTGCTGTGTGTTGCAGAGCGCTGCATGTTCATTCTTGTGAAGCAAAATTCGTTTCTTCCTCCTGTCTCCTGTCCAGGAAAATTTTTCGAATAAATCTCCCGGCACTCATTCGTGACCTCTGTGTCTGGGCAACTAGCCGCGGGGCACGCTATGCACCACACCGGGAGAGCATTCTTTTTCCTTGACATTGCACCACTGTGCTTCTCAGAGGTGTCGGCTCTGAAAATCGAGGCCCTTACTTCCCTCATCCTTCTGCTTCTACTTTTTTTCCGGTCTATCTCTGCCGCTGTTCACCTTTTTTTGGGTGCTACCTATCCATCAATTCGTCCATCTATTCATCCATCCATGACCTCTCTTCTTTCGATCCCTTTCCCTGGCAAGTGCTTTGCGCACCAGCCCGATTTTTGAATTAGAGCAGTGGATGCCCATATCTCTCCTTGCGGTAGACCACTCGAACTACGGCACCGCGTCACCTCATCTTTCGCTTCCGAGGTAAAAGATCAAGGCGGCTGGGCGACCGGTCCGGGATACCCAGGCAACGCACCACCACGTCACTGCCCTCTTCCTAGGTAGTTTCTTTGGTGCATTTTTATTGTGTGTGTTCCCGTGTGTGGGCGTGCGTGCGCATATCGGCGTTGTGTTGTGCGCATCACCCCTCCTATTTCTTCTGCCTTTTAGTGGAACGTAAAGCCACATTATCGATAAGGCCTACAAACCCCCAAACCAGATCTACGGCGCTGCAGAGTAGTGTCTTCGACGTATCGCAGCCGCTTGTTCAGTTTTTCTTTTTTTGTTGTAGTGAAATTCAATACTTGTACGTCTTCACTTCCCATACACGCACAGCACGATCATATGTCTCTTTTTGTGGTGAACACCCCAGAGCACGAGGGGCAGCTGAAGGAGCATCTCATTGCAGCTCACCCGTGCAAGCCGCTCCTCGCCACCGCGTGGGTGAATCCCCCGTCGGTACTGATCACAAGCAATGAGGGTGAGGTGCGGGCCTCGGTGTCAGAGCCTGCCGATGCAACAGGACGGACGCAGCAGCCGACGTCATTGGCGTGGCACCCAACTGAACCGCTTCTTGCTATTGGCTGGAGCAGCGGGAAGATGTCTTTGTGGGTAATGCCATCGTTGCGCAACTCTGTCTCCGGCGCAAATGATACTGTAGTTTCTGCAAGCAGCACCATCGAGTTTATGGAGGCATCAGCGGCTGTCCACAACAATGTAGAGGGTGCGGTGCGCGAGCACGGCGCTGGTGCGGTGCTGGCTCTCGAGTGGTCCGCGCGGGGTCTTTACCTTGCCTCCACCTCGCAGCAGCGACAGGTGGTGATGTGGACTTTGGAGCAAAACGCAAACGAGGCGAGTGTCGACTTCAAACTAAAGCCCCTGTGGTCCGTCCAGACCCACGAAGCGGTGGTGCGCGTTATGCACGTCACTGGAAGCACCGCTCACCTCTCCTCCGCTCTCAATGGGCACCGGGGCGCCTCCCCTGCTGCTGCTACGGGAGGTAGTGACGACGACATTAACTTTCTTCTTGCAGACGGCAGCACTTCTGTGCTTGCCCTCAACGAGAATCAGCAATTGTTCCCATGTGTAACGCGGGAGGAAGTGATTGTGTCGGTGCTGTACGACTCTTCAAGTCGTACTCTTGTTACGCTCAGTACGGCCTTCACGATTGATGTGTATCGAGTGGGTGAAGATATGAAGGGCACCTCAACACTGCGGCGGAAGCTTTTCACTTCCTCCTCCGCTGCTGCTGTCTGTGCTGCAACCGGTGAACGACTTGTCATGTCAATGGTGTGGGCATCCCCTGGCGTGGTGGCCTTCGGCGGTGGCGATGATCACCTTCGGATTCTCGACCTCTCGAGTGAGTCGATGGATGTTCTATCGCTTCCACAGCCTGACGTGCACGTGTCGTGTTTGGCAGTTCACTCAACCCGAGGCATCATGGCTGCTGGCACTGTGGAGGGCACTCTGGTTGTCTTTAAGCGCAGCGCGGCGTCGCTATCCGCAAACGGCCCCCCTGGAGTACTCAATGAGAGAATTACGAGCAGCTCCCTGTTCACTGCGGCCGCTGGCATCGCTAGCCAGTGGGAGGCGCTGGCGGTGCATCAGGTCGGCAAGTGCGTTGACCGAGTAGTCTTCACAGCCCCTGGCGACATGGCGGTGTGCCGCGGTGGTTCGCAGTTGCAGGTGCTGCACGAGACCATCCGAAAGCGCTCCTGGGATGGTGTCGCTGCGGCGACGCAAATTTCGGCGGATATGGTTGTAATTGAGAGCGTCACAGGGTGCCAGTGCCTGCTGCGCAGCAAGGGCAACGTCCGTGGGCTCTCCATCGCATTTCCAAACATAGCAATTTGGAATGGGGTGCAGATCGATCTTTACACCATCAACGAGGCCACATCGCAGTTTACATTAGTGAACTTTGTGCCCGCCACAAGCCCCGCATTCGCCCTTCACCGCGATGGCCTTATCTATGTCAAAGGCAATCGTGTCGTATTCGAGACGATTCAGTTCGCCCCCATCGCACAGATGACTTTCACCGAGCCCGAGGGTGTTCCAGTGATCATAGACATCATGAACGACTACCTTGTGGCGGTATCGTCGAAGAATTACCTCCGACTCGCGCGCGTCTCGTCGCGAGATTTGCGACAGGTGGGCCCAGCTCGCCCGCTGACATTTCCCAGTTTATCGCAGCCAAGTGTCACAGACCATAGAAACAGCGCACCAGCAACTGAGGGGCCTGGTGACAACGTGCAGGAGGTGTACGTCACCTCGGCACGAGTGAATGCGCAAGGCAGACGAGTTGCCCTGATGACTAGTCTGCGTTCCCTTGCGGAGCCAGATACACGCGTCTGGGTCTACGACTCCGACACGGACAAGATGTCATACTTTGACTTCCGTAGTCGCAATGAGACACCGAATGCGGTGTACTGGAATACTCCCGAACCGAACACAAGCAGCATTGGCGAGTTTGAGTACCTGTTGCTTGCGTGTGAGACGCACCAGATGCCCACTGATTGCAAGAAAGGGGCACCAGAGGAGATGGCGGTGACACCAACGCTTGGGGAAGACGAGGACATCACTCAGCAAAACAACCAAATCACTGATCGTCCACGCGGGCAGGAAAATCTCCCCGAGGCGTTGCCAGACATGGAGAACTACGCAGAGAAGAAAGTAGAGATGGAGGACGCGCGCCACGGGTCCGTTGGCGCCACGAATTATGTATCACAGCTCGTGCACAACATTGTGACGTTGTTTGCAACGCACAATGGGCTGGTCGTGCAGAACGTGGCTTCAATGCGGCGCTATCAAATCTGCCTTGTGGGTCTCACCATTCCCGACTTTTTGCTCGCCTCTGTAAAGATCAACGGCAATCCGAGCGCCGCGGAGGACTACGTGATTGAGCAAAAACGGTTGCGGGACTTTGAGGGCCTCAAGTCGGACAAAGACGTCGCCGTTCGCGAGGCACTGATGAAGTTTAGTTATTATTCAACCATCGGCAATATGGATGAGGCGTACCGCTGCGTCAAAAGCATCAAGAACCCGGCGGCGTGGCAGGGGCTGGCTCGTCTGTGCGTGACAAGCGGACGCCTCGACGTGGCAGCGGTGTGCTTGGCGACAATGGAGGACTGCGTCGCGGCCCGTGCACTGCGAGAGGCCATGGAGGAATATCCAAATGATCAGGGCATTCAGCTGGCGACGCTGGCGCTGGGGCTAGGTATGGTCGAGGAGGCGCAAGAGCTCCTGCGCAAGTCGAAACGCTATGACCTCATGAGCGATGTGTACATGGCGTGCGGCAAGTTTGAGCACGCCCAACGTCACTCAGAGCGCTTCGACCGTGTTCACATTCGACCAGTAGCGTACAAGTACGCGCAGTTCATGGAGAGTCTGCAGAACATGGATGCGGCAATAATGTGGTACTACAACGCCAAATGTGCCGGGACGGATGTGCCACGCATCTTTTTCCAGACAAATCGCATGCATGAACTTCGCCAGCTAATGCTGCCACAGAGCCAGCCGCCATCGTCGTCAACCAGCCCCAGCACGGCCTCTGGGCAGCCGGCACGCGACGAGCGACAGACGACCTTCGGAGCTATTTTGCCTCAAAACCGCGAGTTACTGTTGTGGTGGGCGCATCACAGCGAGCGGCGTCGCAATGTGCAGGAGGCGCTCCGCTTCTACCATGCCGGCGAGGACGTGTACAACATCGTACGAATTTTGTGCACCATGACACCACCGAAGCTGGAGAATGCAGTGCAATTGGTGCAAAAGGAGATGGACAAGGCAAGGGCCCGCTTCCAGCAGCAGCAGGCCTTTTCGGCTGCTGCACCGGGCCGCGGCGGTGACGACGAAGGCGAGCCCGATCCTGTGGGTGCAGCCTACTTTGTGGCGCAACTATATGAGCGACAGGGTAGTGTGCAGCAGGCGCTGCAGTACTACCAGATTGCTGGCGCGTACCGAAGCGGCGTTCGTATCGCGTGGAAAATGGAGCAGTACAGCGTCGTCGTGAGCCTTGCGTCGCGGAGTTCTGACGAGCGGCTGATGTTGGAGACGGCAGTGGCGCTGGAGAAGCAGCAGTTTTACGATAAGGCCGTGCAGCTCTATCGTCGCGTTGGCGCCGTGCAGTGCGCGCTGGACGCTTGCGTGCGAGGAGGTCTGTACGAGACTCTGCATGAGGTGAGCGCTCGTCTCGCCAGCGGCACCACAGATCCTGTAGTCTTCCTCGGCATGGCGGATCACTTCCAGAAGGAGGGTGATTATCGGAAGGCAGTGGAAATGCTTCTTTTTGCGAAGCATTTCGACGAGGCTTTGAAGCTATGCGAGGTGCACAACGTCACCCTCACGGATGAGATGGCAGAATCCATGACAAGTGATGTAGGCAAGCTTTCCGTGGAAGAGAGGCACGCCGCGTTGCGCAAAGTTGCCCACATAGCCAAGGATCAAGGGAGTTGGTCATTGGCGTGTAAAAAATACACACAGGCTGGCGATCGCGTGAAGGCAATGAAAATGTTAATTCGTGGAGGAGAGACTGAGAAAGTCATCTTCTTCGCAAACCACTCTCGCAATGCCGAGATCTACACTATGGCTGCCAACTATTTGCAGTCACAGAACTGGGGCACCGACACGAAGATCTACCAGAGCATCCTTGTATTTTACACTAAAGCGAAGGCGTGGGCGAACCTCCTCGCTTTCTACGAGTCATGTGCACAACTCCAAATCGATGAGAACAGAAATTATCCCTCAGCACTTCGTGCTCTGGAGGACTGCATTCGCATGGCTGCTGATTATCCAGCGAGCAGAGCAAACATCGATGGTGACAAGGTTGAGCAGCTGAAGCGGCGCACGGAGATTCTCAGGAAGTTCGTGAAGGCACAGAGAACGGTAGATTCCATGGTGATTGCCAACCGTGGCTCTGACGAAGAAAAGGCGAAGGCCGAAAGCGTGATTGCCTCGTGCTCGGATATCATCAAGCGCAGCCGCCCTGCCAGTCCCGATCACCAGCTCATACATGATGCCCTCCGAATAGGTGATGTATTTGCTCTCATGGTGCGTTTCTATTATGACAAACTTGGTGAGTCGAACAACGCACTGAAAGTACTCGAGAGTATGCCCAAACACGGTGCTGACCCGCAATTGTTCATCGAGGTGGACTACATGGAGAAGATCTGCCAGGCCAACGGTAAATCACTTGCGAGCGTGCTGCCTGGCGTGACAGCAGCCAACACCTCTACAGCAGGGTGGGAAGGAGTTCGCAAGGCGAGCGCAGACACGCAACGTTCCAGCGTTGTTGATGAGGTCGACTAGGTACAGTCGTCGAGAGGGAGACACGGAAATGTGTCCTCACGATTTCCCTTGTGAACACCCACACGCGTCGACGTGCATCTCGGGGTGTCTACTTTTAGAAAAGTCAGCAGATAAAAAGTGGTCGGTGGCGTCAGTTGCACTTGGTTTTATTTCTGTTGCTGGTGTTATTGTTTTTGTGTCTTTACTTTCCTCTTTTCTTCTTGATGCGCGTGCCGGTGCGTGCTCGTTCCGTTGCTGTGATGAATTTCTTCTCTTCCCTCGATGTCGTTATCGCTCGACACCGTGCCGTCTCTTGTGACTTGCCCCATGCCGTTGCATCGTGGGGTCGACGAGGTTCAAAGAGGTCTACAGAGACTGATATCTGTTGTGCGACTCAAAGGAAACTCATTTTTTTTTTTTTCAGTTTGTGATTCTCTATTCGATGTACAAGAACATCAGCGACAAAGCATGGGGAGATGATTCGAGAGGGGGACGGGCATGACGTGCCCAAGGCCCTCCACTCCTGGTCAGCCCTGCCTCATGCGGAAAGCATGGAGGAGAAAAAAAAAACATTCAAAGGAGACGACTTTTTCTTGCCAGGGTTGCGATGAGTCAGTGTGCGCTAGTCCTCTTTTTCCTCTTTTCAGGGAGAGCGTAGCATCTTGGCCATCGCCCCATATTTTTATACTCGCCATCAACTGCCCCGTTTGTTCAAGTAAAGGAGGCGCAAGTCATCTTTGACGGGCGCAGAACCCTATCTTGCCGTATCCATCATCTCTCTCTTTTTCCTCGTCCCTTGGCGCGGTGTATTTCTCGTGAACACGCGGTGATGTGGAGCTTGGTCAGCCTCCCCCCGCCCCCTACACACACACACACACACACACACACACACACACACACAAACGAAAACGAACACGCCTACCGTGGGTGGGACTAGTCGCGGCGGTCGGTAGTTACTTTCTGTAGTCGTCGTAGTACGTACCGGACGTTAAACTTAACTTACGTA
>CM007316.1:79776-100182 GCA_000333855.2 Endotrypanum monterogeii | reverse complement strand
CCCTTCCGGTCGGCCGGTCGGTAGTTTACTTCGTTCGTAACGAACGACCGGTCGGAGTGTGGTAGGCGTCGTCGTACGCTCCCCGCCCCCTACCCACCACACACACACACACACACACACACACACACACACACAAAAAGGAAACCAGCACCCTTGGGTGGGGCATTGCGCGGCGGTGTACTTTCTGATGCTGTATCGACGGCCTCCCTCCTTGGTATAGAAGAGTTAGGGACGGTGTCATGCAGTCTAGGGGGAAAAAGGGGCTCTCCACACAGCCACCTCTACTTCCAAGTGCAGAGCTGCCCTCCTCAGTCATTATGGGCGGAAATGAAATCAATGGCGGGCTGACAGGCACACCTGCGTTGCCTCATGGGAGGGAGTGTGCGGCGGTGCCGCTTAGGTCCGCTGGTAGAGTGGCTGTGTCACCCCTTCATTTCGTGTCGGAGTGTGCGCCCCTGGCGGTACCAGGAGGCGGGGGCGAGATGAGGTCTTCTTTTAGGACCTCAACACTGCCCCCGCACTTCCTCGTCCACCCGAAGGGCTTCCGTGTTCTGAAAACTTCAAGTATTTTGGAGCGCAACATGCGGAGTTACTTCAGGCTTCCGCAACCATTGAGCGTCGCTGAAAGCGAGGCGCGACGTCGTGCTCGTCGCACCATCTTATGCATTGAGGCTGACGAGGCGAAGCAGAAGGCGAAGGTGTCGGGCAACCAGGATGGCGTCGTGTTGGACGGTTTTCTGATGCTCAGTGCAAGCGGTGCCGATGATCCAGAGAAGGTGACGCAGCTCACTCTTCACTCGTCGCATTTGTCGAGTAGTGTTGCGGAGGACTTGGAGTACTTCACCAACGTCACTCTGCTTGATTTAAGTGACAATAATTTGCGTGTGGCCCACGTGCTTCCCTTTCCTCGATTAGAGGTGGTTCATCTCGTCTGCAACAACATCGTCTCTTTGTCAGAATTGTCGCAGTCAAGCAGCTCCTCGCTTTCGACCATCGTAGCACTTGACCTCGCCTACAATCGTATTCCCGCAATTCACATCAACTATTTGAACGCATGTAGCGCCTTGAGGCAGCTGGACATGAGTAATAATGGCCTGCGCACGCTGCCGGCAGACTTGTCAGGGTTGGTCCACCTGACACACTTTGCACTTGAATCGAACGAGTTGTCTTCCGTGGATGTCTTCTATGCTCTGAGCACGATGCCGTCACTGATAGAGGTGAACCTCGCGTCGAATCAACTCTCCGCTGTACCGCCGCTGGATGCTAGCTCCTGCGACACTGACAGAGACCCAAAGTTTGTGCTCTTCCCATGCCTGCAGGTGATGTGCTTGTCAGCAAACCGTTTCCGACATATCGAGGACCTCCGCCCCCTGGCCGCACTTCACCGGACGCTGCGCCGCGTTGCGGTTGGTGATAATCCGTTTTTGCATCTGCACGCCTATCAGTTGGCCGAGCTGCAACAGGCTCTAGACGAGGCTGTTGTGGAGGCGTACTACATAGCATTTGTATCACCTCAGGAAAACACTGATTCCGGTGAGCTTCCGGAAATGGTGGACACGTGGCACCTTCAAACGTGGGTGCGCTACATTCCTAGACCGGAGGGCGAGAGGGAAATGTCTGCTTCTGAAATGGTCGGCGCGGCGGCGCTCGGCGCCCATTCGTCGAGCCATGTCAATGACTCCGCACAGCAGTCTGCAGCGACGAAAACGAGAGGGGGTATCGAGGAACGTTCCCCACAGGGCGAAGCTCCACTGCACCGAGAAGATGTATTGCCACCACTGCAGACGGTGATGGATTATCTTAATCGGTATCGAGTTCACGTGAATGCATCTGCATCGACGCCGCCTCTCATACCGAGGCAGCCGAAAGGCTATTTTTACTCCTTGGCCTTTCGACAGTCGGAGCAAGGCATGCGTGACTCGATGCCGCTTGTGACATTGCCGCCGTACAACGAGTTCATGGATGTATATCGCATAGTTGGACAGCGTAGAACTCAACCGCCAAGTGACGTCGGTCGCGTCTCCGCAAGTAGGCCGGCCTCCGCACAGCGAGCGATGGCGAAGTCGGGGTCTTCACCCCAGAGTGTAATTATACCACAGCTTCCTCCTCTGTCCAACTCACCTCCTATAGAGTGCGAGGGATCAGTTCACCAGGCAACTGAGCAGGCGACTCTAGGGGCTGATGAGGAGAAGACGGGGGGTGGCACAGGTTTTTTCCTAACCGACCTCGACAGCGGTGCTGTGGGCCATGCAGGAGGATCGTCACAAAGGCACTCTTCCGAGGATGGGAAAGTACCTGTCGCGCCAAAGCTTGGGGGGGTGCAGGTGGACGTGGCAAACAAACAGCCACCACCACCACCACCAGCTGATAGCAGTGACCAGGCGTTACCACACAGCCGTCTTCCTCGCTCGGTGCTTTGTCCCGGCACAATAAATGTTCATGCTGCCATTTCAGAGCTGCGGGGTATGTTACGCAAGCCGCTCCCCTCGTTGCCCTACAAGGCATCGCGCTCCATGCAAACCACGGGATAGCGACATGGTGACGCGGGAGGGATGCTACGTGCTGCCGAGGTGTACATCTATTTGTGAGGTTGCTTCTGTACCGTTTGGGTACCGCGCCCGGCCTGAGTTTTTTCCCTCTTCCCACACCAACACAGATATACACACACACACACACCAGAGCAGATGCGCACGCCCCTTATTATGTACACTGAAAAAGATTGTTTTTTTTTTGTTTTTTTGGGTGTCATGCGGCACTATTGCATTTCTTTTTCAAACCTATTCTTATTAGAGCTCACCGTTTTGTTCCTCCAGTGGTCCCGGCACAGATCGACTTACAACGAAGTGAATGTACATAAAAAAAAAGAATGACTTATTGAAGCTTTTTTTTTTTATTGTGTGTGTGTGTGTGTGTGTGTGTGCGTGTGCCATTGCACGATTTTCCCTGAGGGGGTCTCCTATCAAGTTACCCTCTTTTCCACCCTCTTGCTGATGAGCTCTGTGGGGGAGGGATGCGAAAGGGCGTTGAGACGAGTTGTACAGTCAAGCAGGTCTAGAAATATTGAAAAATATATTGCCACACAGTGGATTTGAGATAGCCGATAAAGAAAAGCGGTCGCAAAAGATAAATGCGCCCACAAAGAAGCACAGTACAACGTTGGAAGGAAAAAGAATACCTTACTTTCACCTCCTTCAAGTGTGGAGGTAGTGCGACTCAGTCATTGTAGCCCTTTCAGCTACGCATTTGTATGGATACATTATCGCATCAGGCGAATGGAAGCCGAGCGGACGGGGGGGGGCTAAGAAGCAAAATTTCCGCACCGAATACGCTATGCATCTTCTCTCACAATATCTCCTAGTTTCATGCTTTTCTTCCTCATCCTTCATCTCGAAGAGAACAGAATCAAGGCAACAGACCGCACAAGTACCGTCAAAATATTTTTTTGCTGCGCTCATTTATAGCTTTTCTTTCTGCAAAGGTTCTTTTTGTTGTTGTTGTTGTTGTTTGCAACGCACCGTTCACTGAGGGAGGACGTGGCCAAACCTCCCTCCATCCCTCTTTCCCCTTCTCTGGATATCAGAGGATCGCTGTCCCCCCCCCTCCGCTATCAACCGATCAGGTTACCTTGTGTTTGTTTTCCCTGGCGTGGTATCCGTACACGAAGAGGGCTTCACTCGCTCTCCTGGTACCATTTCGCGCTATTTTTTTTGTGTCGTACACCGATGCGTCTTTCCACCCGTGATCTCAATTCACAGGGAAGTCTGAGCAAGTCGCCCTCCATCCATGTCTCACAACTGCACGTAGATGTGCTGTGCACTTCCGGCGATGCTTGGCCGCCGCTCCTGCCTAGCTTTAGCAAGGATGCGGTGGAGGCGGTCAACCGATTCGTGCATGGATTTATCTGCAAGCGCATCGAGTACCGCTGCGGTCAACTTTCAGCGGGGGACTACGAGGAATCCTTTTTGCCACGTTGGGTGCGTATGGCGGAGCACCGTATCGCTCTTATGGAGGACTTCTTTGCGCAGCACGGAAGTCGCCTCAGCGAGGAGACGTTCTGCCACCTCTTCGGTGCATTCGAGAAGGTGCAAAGCGCCCTGCGTGATGCGCGGCAAGAGTTGGGGGACGCTTTGGTACAGCGTCAGGACAAGCGCATTTCCTTTGCGCGACCTGTGGCGCACCGCCTCATTCGCCGCTCGCGCGATCGCTTTTCACTGCGAAGTGTCGCTGATGTCGACGAAGGCATTGACCTCAGCCGTCCCTCTGCTTCCCCCTGCCCCGGCACCACAGCTGATGTGTGGCGAGACCCGATGCACTCGAACACTTCCTCTCCTCTACCCTCTGAGCAGATGCTGAGCTCGATACACCTAGCAGGTATTGCCGACTCGGATGACATGGTGACGTTTGTGTTGCCTGTAGAGGAGGACACCGATGAGGATCACTTCACAGGTCGTGCTAGTGGCGTCTACTACGGTGACATCTTTCATACTGCTCGCAGCTCTGCGAGCAGGCTGAGCAGCGATGGCGGCCAAAGCTCTGTGCCTATGATGTCGGGAGTTGCAGTGAGTAAGGACAGCCACGAGAATGACGTGGTGTCAGTTGAGTCCCTACTGAGGGCGTGCAGCGGGCCGATGCGGCGAGCTACATTGTGGCGACAGTTGTGGATTCGCTGCTTCTACTATTGCATCCTTCCTATTGCAGCGACCCTCTTTATCGCCGCTTACTTCTGGGGCACACTGCCATTTGACCTTCGCCTGTCGGTATCCCGGGCTTGGAGTTTTTAAAAATATTTTTTTTCCTTCTCGAGTGAGCTGTACCGGGATTGCTCTCAAGGTGCGCCAGGGCTTTCATCTGAGAGTGGTGATGTTGATTGACGTCTTTCCCTGTTATGCTCGCACTCATGAATGTGTGTGTGTGTGTGTGTGTGTGTACTTGTGAGAATGTTTCTCAACCACCCTCATCACCGTCTACTGCATAGATATAACTTCACGGGCTTTTTAGATTGCACAAGGTCCCATCCACCATCCCCCTATCACCCTTCCTCTCAAGGCGAGGTTGAGTGGGTGCTGGGAGGTAATTTCTGCAAACAAACATTTATTTCTTTGGCGATTGAAACCCACTCACCCACGACAATTTTGAGAGAGCGGGGAAGGGTGCTCGGAGAGGAAGGGGGGGGTCAGTTGTGTGGGTGCTGCTCTGTTTAGTTGCCGCCGACTCGGTGAGAGTATCATTACGTCTCGTCTTTTTTTTCCTTTGTAGATTTTTTTGCCCCTCCCCCTTTCGTTCTCCTAATCTAGATTAGAAATTTGTTCCGCTGTAATGTTGTGTCGCTTCCTTCTGGACCAAAAAGTGAGCGTGTGTGTGTGTGTGCAAATGGATGTGTTCCTCATGAGCAGATAAACCCGCACCGGGAATAGATCACCGGGCTCCCGTTTTTTTTTTTTGATCCACAAGGCAGGCGGTCGTTCAGGAGCACTTTTTTTCTTCTGATAACCCGAATTCGATGCATCCACTCTTGGTGTTCTCCCCCACAGGTATGCCTGCCGTTTCCCCCTCCTCCTTTCCCAACGCTCTTTCAAAGTCCATTCTTTCTTCTGTACCTCTGATTTCTTCCACTCTCTGACATTGAATTTTTTTTTTCTTGCGTGGTGCAACATGTTAGCAAACCAGGTTCAGCCAGCGGGCTTTTGCATCCCCTGGTAGTTACCGGAGTTCAATACCGAGAAGGGAGTCTGATGGGCTGTTACACTATTTCTGATTTCTCTGTTTCTTTTCCTACAGGCAGCAGCACGTCATCCACCGACGTGTTGTAGAAGGTAGGGGGTGGGGGTGGGTGAGGGAACTCTCCTACGCCTTCGTATTCTTGCCTTGCTTTGTTTTCCGCTGCCTCACTGCAATATCTGCGTCTCACTCTTGTTCGACATCTCGGCCTCTTTGTGCGGGTCACTAAAACTGTGGATGCCTGACGCGGTTTAATAGCGAGAAGAAATGACTTCGAAAGTTTCACCTGTCGCAGCGTCGCAGCGGCAGGGTAAAGGGTTTCAGGTGATGGTGCACGGCGTGCTGGAGGGCGCGGAGTGTGTGGAGGTGGGGTCTATGTTCGCCCGCACACAACTTTTTTTCGGCCCTGATTGGGCATTCTTAGAAAAAAGTGGTGGCCCCGACGATGAGGATGAGGAGGATCTGGTTGTACCCACCTACAGTAACAACGCGGAGGTGGTGACGCAGCTGTCCGACTGCGCCCAAGGCCCCATTCCCTACTTTAGCTTCACGGCGCCTTTCGAGTTTGCGCTGACCAGCACAAATCCATTTGGCTGGCCGCAGCTGGTCATTACGCTGCACACCATAGAAGGCCCCAGGGTCGCTTCCAAAAACGACGCGGACGGTGGTGAGACGCAACTCCTTGGCAGCGGGGAGTCGATCATTGGTTATGGCCGGTGCTTTATTCCCATGAGGAACGGTTATCACACGAAAAAAGTACCCATGATGCAATTGGAGAGTGCCACCTCCAAGCAACATTTGATTAGCCTCCTAACCCGTGAGAAGCCGGTGCTGCGCGATCTTTCTTTTTTGTGCATGGGAGATGATCAGGTAATGCTTCACGCACGTCCCGTCGACGGTTATGTGAAACTGAATTTCTCTGTCATGATCAATGGGATGGAGTCCTCGGGGTTTGAGGTGTAACCGATGTCCTCGGTATTACATTTCTTCCTGTATTCACCTCTCCCGCCGACGCCTCCACCTATATACACACACATGCATATCGACTTGAGACTAATTGATAGATGGAGGAGCTGTGTGCGATTACGCGCGCCTTCTTTTTTTTTTTTTTTGTAGCTGCTTGGCTGTGTGGGGTAGGGTGGGGGCGAAACTTGGCGCCTGATTGCATTCTTTCGAAGCACAAAATGAAGGCTGATGACAGGGGGAGGGACTGGGAGCAACAGTGGAGAGGGAGCGCAGTGCGCCCCAAAGAAAAAAAATCTGAGGACATTCAATAAAGTTGTACGCCATCATCTTCCACGGCCCCAGCTCGTTTTTGCTCACGTGGCCGCGGTTATTGATCATCACCTTTTCCTTTGTTTTTTTTCTTCTTGCTGGTGGCTGACTTTTTGCCCCGCTCCCCTCAGTTGTTATGTTTCTGTGAAGGGTATTCTTCTGTGTGCGTATCCCATATAGACGAAGGGAGAAGAAGGCAAACCACAAAAAAGGCGTATGTTTGCGCGTCGTATGATGACCAATGTCGAGGGTTTGAGTATCCTTTAAAAAAAAAAAATCGACATCCCTTCTTTCTTCGTCGTTAAAAGTTGTACATGTTGTTACCCCCCCCCCCAAAAAAAATATTACCACAATGCAATCACATGCTATGCTTTTTGGGGCACTCGATCGAGACAGCTTGTGATTAGTGGAGCTGATGTGGTCATTGATGTTTGCCATACGCCCCGATCTGTGAGTTAGTGGTAACGTGCGTTATATTTCTTCTCGGTGTGAGGGTTGCGATGGCACTCGACTATCCTTCCTCTTTCTTTTGTCTTCTTCAGACCTGCTTTGCCAACTATCACCTCTCCTCTTCTGTCTCAACCGATCCTGCAGTGCATTCCAAATCACCCTGCACCTTTGATTTTCTTCAGTTTGTGTGCGTCTCTGCGACGTTCACGCCTCTGTGTGCGTTCCTTGTGTATTTGTTTATTTATTTGCATATCGCCCCTGGTGGGTGTTACCTTCTATCTTTCGTTATCATCTTGTTGTAGTAGATCCTTCCCCCCTTTCTGTGCCGTTGGCGCCAGTAGCGGGCATCACAACAGCTTAGCGACACATTCAATTCGCCGCTGCCGCTGCTGAGCTCCAATACGTCACCCTTATCCCGTATCTGAGGGCGTGCGGCTCAACGTCTATCTTTGTGCCATTACAGTGGCGGCGCTTTCCTGGCTGCTGTGGAACGCGCCACGGTGACATTGTTGCCTTTCTCCTTTGCTGTTGACACACGTGGGACGAATCCCCAAGGGAAAAGGCGCGTCCCTCTTCCGTCTGTTTTGTCATTCCCTGCTCTCTCGTTTTTTTATTTTTCACTGACTTGTATCGATAAGCCTCCCTTTTATTTATATTTATTTATTTTTTTACATATATATATATATATGCGTATAGGTGCTCGTACCGCGTACTCTCCGCCATGCATCGTATTTTTCGCGGTCGTAGCTGCGCGGTGTTGGCCACCACACTCGCCTTGCTCGCGTTGGTGCTAAGCCATGCGTCCGAAATGACACCTGTTGGTGTCTTCCGGGTGAATGAGGGTGAGTCCGTGATGAAAACACTGCTCGTCAACCCGTTCCCGCCAAAATGCCCCGGTGGTGTTCTCTCGTATAGCGTACTTGATCCCCACAAGAACATGGCTAGCTTCCCGAATCCGCACGACCCCATCATTCGATTCACGGCTCCATTTCTCGGCGCGAGCGAGGGCACAATGACGGTAGCTGTCAAGCTCGAGATCGTGTGTAATGGCACCACTACCGTTGGTAGTGGGCTAGTCGTTTATTTCCGTGTCTTTCCGAGCCCAACGACAACCCCCGCTCCTGCTCCATCATTTGTGTGTAAGAGCCCCAATACGGTGTCAGTAGAAAATAACGTGCGCAGGTTGTTCAAGGCCTCCGAATATGTTCTCAACTGCGTGTCGCCCAGACTGTCTATTACGGGGATAACAGGGCCCACACCCGCTGATCCCCTCTTCTCGGTTGAGCAGGTCGATTCGGCATCGGTTGTCGTCTTCAATGCTGACAGCGTGAGCGTTCCCGCCGGCGAATACGTGGCTTCAATCCTTGTCAGTTGCGGCAGCTCCACCTGTGAGACTTCACAGAGGGTGGTGGTGTCGGCGCCAACGACCGCCCCGTCTGTCATGGAATGCCCTGGTGACTTCGAGTACTCACTGATGCTCAACAAAGACGGCGAGATCAAGGAGCACCCGGCTAGCCTTTTTGCTCGCGTTGCTGCTGTCGGTATTTTCTGCGTCTCGGGTCAGATGTCGCAAGCGCTACGGCAACCAGCTCACGGCACAGTTCGGGCAGACCCCAACGGTTTCTTCTACTACACTCCCCAGAAGCCGCAGGTAGGCGACCTCGTAGACTCTTTCGGCTTCGAGCTGACCTGCTACAGCGACGGCTCCAAGTGCACTGGCACGGCGGTCATCTCTGTTCTCAACGAGGACGATGACAACATCTACCACGCTTTGGATGGTGATATCGTGTGTCGTGGCACCTGCGACACAGCTGCGTGGCGCACTAGCCCGACGGCACTCGACCTCTTCGATGTCAACACGAGTGGTGTCGTTGTAACGCCCCGGAAGGACGGCCGCCCGGTAAACGGGATGGAGTTTGGCTTCACGTTGAGCGGAGAATTATTTATTCATGCCTACACCACCATCGGCAACCTTGCTTCCCGATTTGTGAGCTTTTATCCCCTCTCGAAGACGCAGTCGGAGGGGCTTCTCAACTCTGCCACGTTTCCCGACGGCTCACACGTTTCCTTCGATCCCTCGTGCCTCGACAATCAGGCGAGCACCGGAAAGGCTACGGACATCTGGAGCTGGACTAACCTGAGTGCGCTGGAAGGTCACCTTAACATACAGGCAGGCGCCTACAAAGCAGGCGACAACTACTACCAGAAATTTGGAGGAAATCACCGCCAGTGTGACGTGTACCGCAAGGACCCGTGTCAGTACGCGCCCTTCATGACACCGACGCGGAACGATGATAACAACAACGTCTTCAACAACGCGACTCCGTCCGTTCAATGGAAACTTTACATCAATGGTTGTGACGCAACGTGGGTGGGAAGGGCCTCGGTGGCGTCGCTGCGCGCTCTGCGTCAGCCGGACGGATCCCCGACCTTCCGCCCGGAGGGGAATGGAAGATATTTGGTGGGTACTGTGTATTCACAGTCCTTGAAGCCGGCGAGCTGGACGTCCCCGTCGGCCGGCATCGTGCACTCAGAGAATGCATACGGGCTGCGTCTCAAAATCCACAACATTATTATCGTTGAGGCTGTATCGCGTCCTGTGAAAGGCTCTGATGGGACACAACTGCAAATGAATGCCGACATTCAGTACTCCCCAGGTAATCGAACATCCACTCTGGAACGCATTTACCGCTACTCAGTTCTGTTGTACCCATACTTTGCAGGCAACAAGACGGCAGCCAACGTCACAGACCTGTCATTGAAGGTTGTCTCCACGACGCTGGTCAACTCCACGTGGACGTCCCCGAGTAAGATGGAGTGCCCAAAGTGTACTGGCACGAAAATAAGCTGCAAGGGTACAGGGAAAGGCTTCGAGACCGACTGCGGCGGAGAGGCTCTCATCACGTTTGAGCCGCTCGTCTACAACGCATCGGATTTCGAGGAAATTCACGACGAAAAATACTCTATTGGCAACTCCGCGAGCACAACAGTAAGTCCAAAGAATGCACTACGAGTGACGTTTGCGGCGCGCGCAAACGGTGCAGGGTCGGCAGAGTTGACGGGTGCTTACCCGGTCGGTTCCTTCACTATAGCTGTGGCATTGTCCTCTGGACAGATCTTTGACGTTGTCGTGAACCAGACAGATTACATCAGCGAGCTCAATACGCGTTTCCTTGATACTGAGCTGTGTCGCCCAAGTGCCTACTGGCCAGTGCCCGACCCACTAGGGTCCTCTGTTCCGGTGAAGCCGTACAGCGCTGAGGCTTCGGCCATCTCCAACCGCACCTCAACAACAGAGGAGAAGGAGGGGGCGAAGCCCGCGAAGTACTACGGCCCTCCTGAGCAGCTGACGATTCCGAGCGTGTGCGCTACGCCACCGAACATGGAGAGTCACAGCGTTGCTATAGAGAACATGACAGCTATCATCGAAAAGAAGAATAAGAAGGTGAGGGTGTCCATGTGCGCAGTGCAGGACGAGCGGACTTTTGGCACAACGGACTGGATCATGTTTTCCTTTCCGCGCATTCTCGAGGAAACGAAAATGATCAACTCCGAGGAGATCCAGAGCATCATCGATGACGAGAGTCTCAGCAACGACTCCTACACTGTAGCGCAACTGCAGTATTTGACGCTATCTGTCTCGTCCTCGGAAGTGATGGCGAGCTGGCTTGTGGGCAGTCCAACGAACGGCTACGTCGACATTTTATTGGACGGTTCCGACGTCCCTGAGCCGCAGCAAGACCAAGAAAAGATTTGGATGTACCTGAACAGCAGCTCCTCATCTGAATCGCCTGTCTCATACCTTCCGTGGGAGGTGTACGCCTCGTCGCTCAACTACCGCAGAATTTCTCACCGCCTCAACACCAGCGCCACTGGAAGCGAGCCTTTTAACTTTGCGTTTGTCCCCGGATCTCTGTTGCACTCTGGAAGCAGCATTCGCGTTCCTATGATTATCCGTGCAGCGATCAACTTTGTTACCTACGCCTTCACTTCACCAAATGCCACGCACGCTGCACAGCGAGTGAAAAAGAGTGAGCGTCAGGAGGCGCTTTTATATATTTTCTCCGTGAGCCGAGGCATGTCGGCCGAACTGCGCTTCGACACCGATGCGTACAATCCGGTTATCACCAAATCAGGCATTGCTAAGAAGCCCGCCACCGCCATTCTAGTTGTGCTTATCGTAGCTGTTGTGTGCGTGCTCGCCGCGTCGGTGTACGTGGAGGTAACCTACAGGCGCATCATCCACAATGCGAAGTACCACCCGAAGCGGCCTAACAGCGCCGTTGGGATCCGCTATGGTCGTGATGGCAAACCAAAGGAGGGTCAGAAGACGGCCAAAGAGGGCAGCCGAGCGGAGGCTGGTGCCGCTTCCTCTGCGTCCATGGCAAGCGGCGGTCACGGTGCTGCAACTGACGAGGCGACAGAATCTTCGGTCAAGACAAAATTCGGTATCGTGTGTGGGGAGCAGAAGCGAGTGTCGGAGTCAGTGGACGGCTCGAGCTCTGCATCGTCTGATACGGGTGGTGCAGGAGAACGGAATGACGACTACACCGTGAAAAATCCGCCTATTGGAGAGGAGCAGCCGCGTGTTGAGGATGACGAGGTAGCGGAGATCTAGTCGTACTGCTCTCTAGTTTTGCGATGGCTGAGACTAGCACGTGACAGCTGCATTACAGGCGGACTGTGCGAGCACAATTGCTTGCGCTCCTCTTCTCCATCTCTCTTCTTGCCTTTATCATCTCGCCGCAAGGTTGCTTCTGTGTGAGGGTGGTGTCTGGCAGGTGCGCTTCTTTCACTTGAGGTGAGATAACCACGGCCCTAAGATACGGGAGCAAGCGCAAAGAAATGCGAAATGCAGAAGAGAAAGGGGCAGAAGGCGGCTTGCAGCTTGCGCAAGAACTGTAAGGGGAGGATGGCAAGGTGTAGAGGGCATCATACAATTTGATGCTAGCAAATCCCCATCGACACTGTCGACACAACGCAGCTAATATCGATGCAACTGTGCCGTCGATATGTTTGATTTCTTTTTCCAATATTTTTTTGATCTCACCCATATTATTTATATATGAAGACTCTGTGATGGGGTCCGCGTGTTAGACTCAGCCATCCACTCCGTGTGTATTGTCGCTGTGCCATGGAGCTATAATGGATGGAGAGTCGGGCGGATCGTGCCACTTTTCCTTCGGGCGCAGGCGCATTCATAAATATGTTTTCGATGCTGGTGGTGCAAATTCAGGTTGGGTTCAGTAGATGAGGGCTGAGTTTTTATCGCTGTGTACGTGTCCGTAGGCGTGTTTGTCCGTGTGTGTGTGTGTAGGCTGAAAAGCAGGAATTATGTCTAGGGCAGTGCAATATGTCTTGTATGTGCGAGATGGTGGAGTGGGTGTAAAACCCCTGCCTCAGGTTTGGACACCACGAGTTTCACGGAAGTTCTCGGGTGGTGGTGGTGGTGGGCGAGGGCCGTAGAGGAGGTCCCCTCGCCCAAGGATTATCGAGGCGAAAAGGCAAGTGTAACATGGGTAGGTAGCCACGATACGTGCACGTGGACTCACTGCTCGTCGCCTATCCACAAACATCCATAGATTTCCTCTCAACTCTCACACCCGCACATACGCACACACATACTCACTCACTCACTTTTTCTAGAGCCATGTTGCATACAACAATGTGTCGCGTTGTGTTAATATCGTTCTCCTTTGATGGCTTTTCTCATTTAATCGTCGCTTGTGCTAAAGCGTGTCTTATGTCTCTGTTCACCCTCTCCCTATCTTAGCGAGGAGACTTCTTGCTCACCTCATACCATATTTGACGCGACGTGGTTACATGTTTATAGCTCATGAGAATGTTCATACGTAACTCCTTTTCCTAAAAAAAAAAGAAATCACATTCGTATGCTCTATTTCCAATGGTGATCATATTTCTGATGATGTTTTCATATCTGTTGTTTGGTTGTGCGTTGTGAATCTTGAGAGGAGAGTGGATGCCGTTGTTCTCACCAGGTCTTGCGCTGGCATTGTCGTGGTTATGATCAATTTTATCACTTCTACCTTTCTGGTGATGTTCTCTGTGCCTTTCGCACTCTCTTTCTGATGAATTATGCGGCAGTATATATATATATATATATATACAATGGAGGGACGTGTGTAAAAAAAAAGCGAAAGAAGTTACATATGAAACGCTGGAGGTCCACAATGTGTTTTCATATACCTTCCCCCCTCTGTTTCGCCTCTCACTTGCGTGACAGCAGCACCGCAGCATGGCGGTAGTGTGACATGGCGTAGCGTCACCACGCAAATGGTCTCAATCACTGCAACAGATGCTCACCGGTGCGGTTTCACACTGGCACCTTGACTTTAACGCCCACTACCTGATGCTGGCGCAGGGGGGAGGTAGTCGCGTACCCACACATTGGTACCGTTGTGCCCACATGTTGAACAATCGCATCTCTTGCCTTTCCGCGTTTTTTTTTTCCAACATAGATTCCTTTGCAGAACTTCCTCAGCCGTTTCTCAGTGGATCACAGGCACTCACGCACACATACACATAGTCATACACCTCGCTGCCCACACGTGAGAATTGCGGAAGAGGAGGTAAGAATCAGTCCTTGGAAAGGACTACGCTCCCCCCCCCCACTCCTCTATTTGAAGTGGATTAGAGTTGCTGTGCTGCCCGCGTAGATGACCAGTGCACGCCAAACATCGCTGTCGTTTTCAGGCTCTTATTTTCTTTTCCTTGTTTTTTTT
Organism: Endotrypanum monterogeii; assembly: GCA_000333855.2. Classification (NCBI taxonomy): domain Eukaryota; phylum Euglenozoa; class Kinetoplastea; order Trypanosomatida; family Trypanosomatidae; genus Endotrypanum; species Endotrypanum monterogeii. The sequence goes on along the minus strand of CM007316.1, from coordinate 85,996 downwards.
CTGGCGGTCACACGCTCACAGAGTGCACGTGTGGGTGTGACACACATCTTCTATTGCAGTGTATGAGCATTGCTTGCCCTTCCTTTCTTCCCTTTTCCCCCTCTTGCTTCTCAGGAAATCACTGCTTTTATTACCTAAGCCTCCCTCCTTCCCTTCCTTCCTTCCCCCATCTTTTTTTTTTTTTTGGGTCTTCTCGTCTTCCCGTATTTATTGGATTGTTTGTAGCTATTGAGTATCACTCCTCTGTCTCCCTTCCTTTTTTATTTTTCATTCTTCTGCCCCACCTCTCATTTACTCAAACCAACTCACTTTCTCTGAGTGTTTTTTTTTTTTTTTGTGTATGGAATCATACACGAGTGCATACCCTACCTCACCACTTCACCGCCGCTTTCTTCCTTGATCCCCCCTTTAAAAGAGTTGGTAGACAAAGACGACGCACCGCCTTCACCTTTGTGGACTACTGCCTCATTTTTCGGCTCATTTGCTTCGTTTCACTTCTCCCCTTTTCACTCTGTGCGAAGCTGTACTCTGCGGCGTTGTTACTTTTTTTTTTCACCCTGAATCACGTGCAGGGGATTTTTTTTTTATGCGCTTGGTTGGTTTTTGTGTCTTATTGCCTACTCTGCTCTTGCTGACTTTAAACCCTGGTGCTGGGTATATGCTCCTCGTGTCATCTGTCTTATCTCTTCTTTTTCCCCTTTTCCCGACAATACCCTTCAAACCACCTCTGTGTGTACCTTTTATTCACTCTTCTGGTGTCTGAGTGAGTTGTGTGTTTTTCGAGGGCATACGTTCTTTTAAGAGGCACTCAGGGCAACGAAAACCTTTTTGCACTTAGCGGCGCACGCCTCTATTTCCTCCCCCCCCCCCCCCAAAAAAAAAAAACGGCTCGTTGCCGTGGATTTCACCGGTTGTCATTTCGATTCTCGTCTCTTTCTCTCTCCCTCTCCTCTGTTGCCTCCTCAAAAAACATTTGACGTTTGTCTGCTCTACACAGAGGTGGACACTTCTGTGCGCGTATGCACCGGGTGAGTGGGCGGGCGCTTCTGTACATCAGCGTGAGAGAATCGCAGTACGGTTCTTCTTGACTCTTGGTCTTTTTTTCTTTGTCGAAGTGCTATTCCTCTTGTCTGCTCCAAACCCTGCCGTTGTTTACCCTTGTTGTATTGCCCTCTACTAGTGCGCTTGTATTTGCCCCTTCCTTCTCCATTTCGTACCTTTTTATCCCCCTCCTTTCTCGCTCCCTTTCTTTCTTTCTCCCTCTCCCTCCCTCTCCCTTTCTCTCCGTGTGTGTGTGTGTGTGTGTGTGTGGGTGGGTGTGGGTGTTTCTTTTTCATATTTAACTCCTGATCTCGCGTGTTCGAAGGGGATCTGAAGAGACCTGAGGAGGAGCGCTCAGAGCGTAGGGGTATTGTGCAACAAAGCAGGACACCGCGGTTCATCCAGAGTGGGGCAGTAACGCTAAAGGAAACGTTTTTTTTTTTTTTTTTGCGAAATAAAATTTCGCACGGTGCCTCGGTCTTGAAAAGGTTTCTTTTCTTCCCCCCCCCCCTTTTTCTTAGGGGGAAAACATACAAAGCAACTCTTGTTTGCGGCTGTGGGGTGATGGAGAAATACCAGAGGGTAAAGGTACTGGGGAAGGGGAGCTTTGGCAGTGCCATACTGATCAAGCGCAAGGCTGATGGTCTTTTTTTCGTTGTCAAGGAGGTAGGGATGTCGAACATGAGCAGGAAGGAGCGGGAGGAGGCGCGCCATGAGTGCACTGTTCTGCAGCAGTTGCAACATCCCAACATTGTTCGCTACGTGGAACAGTTTGAGAACAACAATAATCTGTACATCGTCATGGAGTACTGCGACGGTGGCGATTTGGCGGCGAAGGTGAAGCAGAGTCGAGGCGCCATGAAAGAGTCAAACATTCTCTATTATTTTTCACAAATATGCCTTGCGATGGAGTACTTGCACTCGCGCCACATCCTGCACCGCGATATCAAAACAATGAACGTTTTTCTAATGAAAAACGGTGCGGTGAAAATTGGCGATTTCGGTATCTCAACGGTGTTGCGCACAACGATGGGCATGGCGAACACGGTATGTGGTACCCCTTACTATTTCTCTCCCGAGCTGTGCCGCAATCGGCCGTATAACAACAAGAGCGACATCTGGGCGCTCGGCGTCCTGCTGTACGAGTGTGCCACCGGTGGACGCCATCCTTTCGACGGCACCAGCATGAACCAACTAATGCAACGTATTGTTCAGGGTCGCTACGCACCTTTATCTAGCCAGTATTCTTCAGACTTCCGGAAGATGATCGACTGGTGCTTGCAGAAGGACCCACACAAGCGACCAAGTATAAAGCAGGCACTTGCTCTTCCACTGATGCGCCGTTCTCTGGAGCAACTGGAGGAGAATTTAATGCTCGCCACTCAGTGTCGAGTGCGCTTGAAGGACATCATCGATTTTGAATCCAGCTTAGACCAAGAAGACCGCAAGGGGTGCTCCCCTCAATACTCCCCCAAGTCCTCTCCTCGGGCTGGCGCCAAGGGAGGGGTATCGCCAGGTCAAGCAGCTGCACTTGCCATGGCGCGCCACCCTTTACCCCCGGCGTTGCAGCAGCCAGCAGCTCCGTCGCCGTCGCCCATGATTTCCCCAAGAGTTGGGGCCACGCCAGCGGTGGTAGGACCTAAGCCTACCAACGCCGCCCAGCAAAGCCCCTCTCCGAGTCCAAAACAAGAGAATGCCAACCATCGTTTTTACAGCCCCAACCTGAAGAAACCCGTTGCCACTCCACTGTTGCCGGTGGCTGGCGCCAAGCCCGCACCAACCGAGGCCCCAGGCCGTCCTATCCCACCACCCTTCGCCCAACGGCCCCTCGAGGAGCAGCGCCATACACCCTCGCAGCCGAGCAATGTCAACCTTGGCGGCGCTGGAGATCGGCGCAGTGCTGCTGCTGGTGCATCCCCAGCAGCCGCAGGAACACCTGGATCCTCTCCCAACGTTGCGGACGCGTTTCAGGCCGACATGCGTCGCGTAAACGCGATTATTGCCCACTACGGCCACGACGCAGACGAGAGGGCAAGGGAGGCGATTCTTGACTACAAGCGCTGCAAGCATGAGGCCTACTTGCGACGACAGAGAGAGGACATCGAGACACGAGAGAGGCGCAACCAGCTGCGCCAAGAGGAACTGCGCCGGGTTCTTGAACTTCAGCGGGCTGCAATTTCGCCTCTCCGTAACAATGAACGCCGCGGAGGTCCCCAAACAAACAACAGCCCGAGCGGCGGCGCTGGTAATCACTCACCACGACAAGGTGCTCCACATATCTGCGCTCCATCGGAAAATGTGCGATCGCCCTCTCGCTCCCCGGCCTCATCGCCTACCAAAAACAAGGAGGTGATATCGCCCCGCACACCGACCAGTGCTGCGGCACCCGTATTTGGCCGCGATCCGCGCCGCGGTGCCCCTCCAGGAGAGCGTCTGAGTCGTCCTGCGTCCCCTCAAGGGCGTCGTCTATCTATGCAACCGCGAAGTCCAGCAGCAGCTGCACCCAACGTGGATCGTGTGTCAACGCCGCAGAAAAAGGTTGTTTACGCGGCGAACTCACCACAGCACGCGCTTCCTCTTCCTCGGCACCCCGTCGCAACGCCAGACGAACGCCGTGCCGTCACCCCTGACCAGAGGCGCTCTGTGTCGTCGCCGCCTGGCACTCCGCGTGGCGTTGTCGTCAACATCGACTGGCGGCCTTTGCTTAAACTCAAGTCAGAGGCGGCTCTTCGGGGCAGGAAGGCGCCTTCATCTGCCGGCCTCGATGCTGATATGGCTATCAATCAAATGATGCTGCAGCCAATTCCACAACAAAAGTCAAAACCTCGGTGGCAACCAGAGGAGGAATCGAAGGTTCCACCTCAGAAAAGGGGTGAGTCACGTGCGCTTGATGACGCCGTGATTGCACATCGTCCTTCTACTCTTTCTCCCATCTCAGACGACGCTCCTGACCGCCGCTCACCTCGTCAGGCTGCTGCCGCCGCCGCCGCCGCTGCTGCGTTGCTGTTGAACAGGCGGGAAGTGTTACACAAACGTAAAGGCGTAGACCCTCCTCCGGAGCACGCCTCCCCGAACGCTCCTGCTGATCTCTTCTTCCACCGACCGAGCCGTGTGTCGCAGCCGCATTTGAAACCTCTCAGTGGTCGCGGTGAGGGGGCGGTGTCGCCTCTGGCGAGACCCACCTCTCCTCAAAGCCCCAGGCACGGCGCTGCCGAAGTGGAACTTGGTTATGGGGGCTCCCCTGGAGTTTCGCCGCGTGCAAGGTCGAAGGCAGTTGTCATAGCCGGAAACGGGAATCCCTCGTCACCTGCCCCGACAGGGGTCACTGAGAATTCACCAAGCGTAGCAGCGTCCCCGGCCAGAATGGCAAGCCCTCTTCCACGATCTGAGGGGGCTGATAATGCACAGCGTCGTCGAAAAATACAGGCTGATATGAAAGACCCAGCAGTTATTAGGATTCTCCCTCCTGACCATGAGCATGGAGTGCGTCGCAACCAGAACCTCAAGTCAGATGAGGCCGCCTTGTACGGCCGCATGATTCGTGAGCATGTCTCTCGTGATGACGAGCGGTTTTTGGCGGGCGAGCACCGAGGTCAACACAACACAGATGGGTTCGCCGTACCCAATACGCTAGAAGCACTGCGCAATCTTCGTGTACGACAGGACAAGGGGAAGGAGATAGAGTGCAGCTCAAAGGAGGAGGGCAATCCAGGGAGTCAGCTGGCGCTGCTGAAGCAGCGGCAGCGAATGCAGCAGCGACCACGGCAGGCTTCCGCTTCTTTGTCCACCTCTGTTCCGCTGGCACCTCCACCAGTGGGACGACCCTCAGAGGCCGCAAGCTCTCCCAGATCTCCCCGGTCTGAGGCATCTCTTGGCTGCGACAAAAAGGCGCACGCGTCGCGTGCGCACGTGACAGCCCTTTCGCTGGGTGATATTGCTCGCAGTGCGGCACCATCACTAGCAACACCACCGTCACCCAAACCATCGGCAAATGGAGGGGCTGTTGTTCAAAGCTCGATGGATGGGTATGCGGAGATGTTGCAGCACCTGAAAGACCTCCTTCAGCGCCGGCGAGTGAATAGGGGAGGCGGTGCAAATTTTCCCACCTCACCGACCACGGCTACCCCACCTCTCCCTTTGGTGAATCCACAGGATACTCCGGAAACCTTGTCACCGACCCCACAAAGGAGGAGCAAGGCGCCTCCACCGCTCAGTGCGGTGCCTGTGGGTGACGGAGACGTGAGTGGTGCCGGAAGCAGCCTCGGTGGTGACGCAATTCTCTCCCCGCCGTATCTAAAGGCAACGAAGCCACTGCACTCCCACCACGTTCCTCTTCCCGCTGTTAATGTTCGCTCTGGCGGCGGCGCGGAGGAAGAAGAGGAGGAAGATGATGATGACGACTTTGAGGATGCTGTTCCGCTGTCTCCAGTTCGGTGTGCTGAGCTCAACGATATCTACGCCCGTCAACGTCAACAACACGCCCATGGTGTATCTGAGGACGTGTATACCAACGATGTGGACTTGACATCTGCGACAATGGAGGAGGAGCTGGAGGGAGAGGAGGGGTACACGGGCTACTACAATTTGTCTCCCACGACAGGGTTTCTCAAGGGCATCAAATCCTGACAGGCTGCTATCGGAGGCCTTTTTGTTTTGTTTGTATTTCGTGTGTGTGCGTGAATGTGGCGTTTTGATCGGCGTTTAACTTAACTTTTGGAAGTCAGACAGAAGTGAGGGAGTGAGTGGCATTGTTTCAAGTTTTTTTGTTTGTACTCTCGTTGGACTGTTGGGATCTATCTTCCCAACATTCTCTTTTGCATACCTGTTTGGCATCTGTTGCAAGTTGCCCCCAAGCGCGTAGTCACGCGTTGGGTGCGTTGTCGCGGTGCAATCTCAAATCTCTGGAGTAGAAGCAGCGCGTTGCCGCTTTACTTTTTTTGTTTCGTTCGTGCTGTTTTGTAGCCGCTCTGCACGCTTTGACATTTAGTGACTATCTTCTTCCCGCTATACACAAATATACACACACACTATATATATATATATATATATATATATATATATGTGTGTGTGTGTGTGTGTAGTCTAGTTTTGTTTTTTTTTTTACTTCGGTCTGTCGTGTCTTTGTTTGTTTTTAGGTTTAGGTTGGTACGGTTAACTTTTTCTTATTCCGTTCGTTCCC